>JAULLE010423305.1:0-10956 GCA_035668155.1 Sarracenia purpurea
GGCCAATCTCACCTGATGTGCTAGCAGGGAGCTCAGAGAGATGAGCATGAGAGCGAATAGAACCACTACGTCCACCACCACCACGTTCTTGAGTAGGACGGCCATGCAACTGTTAGGAAAATACCAGAAAGAATATTATTGATATCAAAAGACATTCTATCATGAAGAGTTACATCATATATATAGTTTACGGAAAGCCAAAACTAGGAAATACTTAAATTAGGAAAAAATATATACAGAATATCACGATACTGATTACAATATATACAAAATCACAATATTCTCACAAAAATATTCTCACAATCTGAATATTCTGACTAGAATATTCTCACATTCCCTCGCAAACTCATGATACGAGCCTAGAGAATAGCGAGAGTTTGTCAAGTAAGAAACGAAGACGAGCCGTACTATGAGTCATCATAAGGAGATCGGCAAGCTGCAGAGTGGATGTAACAAATGGTACCCAACTGGAGGTGATGACGCACGAAGTGGCATTCAATTTCGATATGTTTCGTGCGTTTATGAAAACCGAATTATGGGCAATCTAGATGGCACTCTTGCTGTCACAATATAATGGGGTAGGGGAGGTGAATGAGACATCCAAATCAGAGAGTAGCTACCGAAGCCAGACAATTTCAGCAGTTGTATGGGCAAACGGCCGATATTCAGCCTCTGTAGTGGAACGAGCAATCACAGATTGTTTCTTACTCTTCCAGGAGATGAGAGAGTCACCAAGAAATACACAGAATCCAGTGGTAGATTTGCGATCAGAGTTGTCACTAGCCCAGTCAGCATCTGCATATTCTTGAAGAGTTAAGGAGGAGGATGAAGACAGTAATAAACATTGATAGATGGTGTTCCGAATATAACGAATTATATGGAGTAAGGCTGCCCAATGAGTAGTACGAGGTGCCAAGACAACCTGGCTAACAACATGAATAGCGTATGCAATGTCAGGGTGAGTGATTGTGAGGTAGACATGACACCCAACCAGCTCCTGATAAATGGTAGGATCCTCTAGAAGCACGCCGTCGGTGGGGGAGAATTTGGTATGTAATTTCATAGGAGTGTCGACCTTCTTATGATCAGTGAGATGTAAACGGTGAACTATCTCATGAGCATACTTAGTTTGAGAGAGGAGATACCCTGCTAGTGACGAAGCAACCTCAATGCCATGAAAATAACGGAGAGGCCCCAAATCCTTCATTTCAAATTCCCGAAATAGATACTGCTTGACTTCAGTGATGGCGACGGAATCATAACCTGTGATGATCATGTCATCGACATATAAAAGAAACACTACAATACTAGTGGGGGTATGACGGATAAAGAGAGCCGAATCATGGGGACTAGGATGAAAACCAATATGAGTGACCGTAGACTAAAAACGGTCATACCAGGCACGGGGATACTATTTCAGACCATCGAGAGCGCGATGGAGATGACAAATTAAGCCGGTGGATAAGAAAGGCTCGGTGGACGGCCCATTTAGAGTGCCTCATTAAGATTGCCATTGAGGAATGCATTCTTAACATCCAACTGGAAGAGTGGCCTATGACGAACAGTAACAACAGATATCAAAGTACGCACGGTAGTCATTTTTGCAACAGGGGTAAAGGTTTCTTCGTAGTTAACACCATATTCTTTAGAAAAGCCCTTGGCAACCAAACAGGCTTTGTAACGCTCCAAGGAACCATCTGAGTGAGTTTTCACTTTGTACACCCATTTACAGCTAATGAGATTTGCACCTGTAGGTAGTGGTACAAACTCCCAAGTACCGGTTTTCTGAAGAGCAGACAATTCCTTAGCCATGGTATTAATCCAATTGGGATCAGTACATGCTTTCTTATACGACTGAGATTTGGTATAAGCATGAATGGAAGTAAAAAACGCAAGATAAGAAGTAGAAAAGCAAGTATTAGAGAAACCAAGTCTTATAGGTGGAGTCCGACTCACAGTGGGTAGCGACGTTCAGGAGGATCTGAAGTTGAAGCAGCAGTAGGAGTGAGAGCAGAGCTGGTAGGTGTTTGAGAATGATTAACTGTTTGACGGGAGTAAACTATGGGGAAAGATGAAGGTGCAGATGGAGGGGGTACGGGGGGTGCGGATGGTGCAGGAGGTGTTGGAGGGAGTGCAGGGGGTAGATGAGAGACATCAAGATCAGAGATAAAATCCTCAGATGGAACATCAAGGGGAAAGGGATTCAGAAAGACCAAATCTTCTTTGGAGACAAGGTTATGCTTAGGGGGGAGATTGAAGTAGAAGAGACGTTCGAGAAACACAACATGACGGGAGACATAGAGACATTTCGAGACAGGATCATAACAGCTATATCCTTTTTTCTCAATGTCATACCCTAAAAATACACAAAGAGCGGAACGAGCACTTAATTTAATCTGATCTCTTTTGGGAAGCAGAGTAAAGCGGGCGGAGCCAAAAACACGTAACAAGGAATAGTTAGGAGCATGACCGAAGATCTTTTCGTAAGGGCCCAGACCGGCAAGAAGAGAGGATGGCATACGGTTGAGAAGATATACTTTTGTAAGAATCGTTCCTTCCCAAAAAAATACTAGGAACAGAGGAGGATATACGAAGAGATCGGGCTGTCTCGAGAATATGCCTATATTTGCGTTTAGCACGACAATTCAGAGCGGGGGTGTCCGAACATGAAGAAAAATGTATAGTACCAGAAGAAGCAAGAAAATCGATAAATTTAGTCAAAAAGTACTCTCCACCCAAATCTGAACGAAGAATCTTAACATTGGTAGAGAACTGGGTTTGAACCATAGAGTAAAAAAGGAGATAAATGTGAAAAAGATCAGATTTGTGTGACTTAAGATACACCCTGCAAAACTGACTATAATCGTCAATAAAAGACACGTAGTAAACAGAACCACATTTTGTTGCAATTGGAGAAGGACCCCACACATCTGTATGAACAACAGAGAAAGGAGATGTAGAAATAGAATGACTTTTAGTGAATGGTAAGGCTGTCATTTTTGCAAGTTTACACCCACTACACTTAGAAATATCACTAACAGGCACTGTCCCTATTCTACCGGACTGAACCAATGTTTTAATACGCTCACTGGATAAATGGCCTAATCGGGATTGCCAAAAATAAAATGGGGAAGAATGCTCATCAAGAGAAAAGGACGACGTGGCGACAGAGGAAGTCACTGGAATATGTAGGTTTTCCAGGATGTGTAGATTACCCGCTCCACGCCGGGTTCCAATCTGCTTTTTAGATGTTTATTCTTGAACAACACAACCAGAAGAGGAGAAGAGGACATCAAAACCAGAGTCAGAAAGTTAACTAATAAACAACAAACTAATCGATAATTGTGGTATATAAAAAATATTAGAATTAGATAAAGACGAGGATGTAGATGGTACAACTGAAACAATAGAGACAACATGCATAAAAGATTCATTTACAGTTTGAACAGTAATAGGAGATGGGGGAGAAACACTATGACTAAAGCAGGACAAATTGGATGTCATATGATGGGAAGAACCGGAGTTGAATATCCACGTAAAGGGGGATATACCTGAGAAAAATGAATTATGAGAACCTGAATGAGGGTGGTCATAGAATCATGTGACTAGTCTCCAATGGAAGCAAGCAAAGCCTAAAGCTGATCTATCAATGATTGAGCCGAGAGAGATGTAGTACCAGTAGAAGCAGGTGCGGCAAGAGTAGTGGGTGACCGATGCAGTGGTGCCGAGGTGGGGAAGATAGATGAAGAATCCATCGCAAAGAAGATCATAAACCACAAGTAAAATAGCACCAAAGGAGAGAGATGGGCTATAAATGGCGCCAAATAGTACCGGAGGGTCGCCGGAGGTTTGTCAGAGGGGTCGTCGAAGTGTCAAGATAGCACTAAACACATTCATAAAAAGATCACCAAATGAGGAAGGGATGCTAAAACAAAACTAAATAGTATCAAACAAGACCGTTTGAGGGTATCGACGTCGCCGAAACTCCTGGTGAAGTCACCGGACGTCACTTGAGGACCTGAGGAGGTCGGCAAGGTCATTAGAATCGTCGGACAGAGTTTTGGAGGCTAGGGTTTCGGTTTTTCAAGGTCGACGAGTAGGTTTACTAGGGTTTCAAGGGTTGGCAGCTAGGGTTTGTTGAGTTTCGGAGGTCATCGGAGGTAGGAGGGAAGGGTTTCAGATCACGACTGGAGGTTTGGGTTCATATCGCAACTGGTTTTGGGTGTTTCAATTGTCGGGGAAGGAAGGGGTAGAGGTTTCGTTGGTCGGCAATGAGGTTTTGGTCGGTGACGATGAAGGTATGGTCGAGGACTATGAGGGTTTTAGTCAGTGAGGGTTTCTGGTCGACGGTGGTTGAAGGCGAGGGTTTCTGGGTTGCGAGCGAGATAGAGGGAGATGAGAGACAGGGGATGGATAAGGGGAGGGAAAAACAACTGTGGGATCAAAATAGAAATAGAAGGTAGACGAAACAGACGGTGACGGCGGCGGTGGCAGGCTAGGATTTTCAGTCCTGTTCTGATACTATGTTAGGAAAATACCAAAGGAAATATTATTGACATTAGCCAAAATGGCTTGTTCAATCATAAATAATTACATCATATATATAGCCTATGGAAAACCTAAATAAGGAAATACTTAAACTAGGAAAAAATATATACAGAATATTACACTACTAATTATAATATATACAGAATCAGAATATTCTCACACGAATATTCTCACAATCTGAATATTCTGACTAGAATATTCTCACAGTTGTCTGCAACGTAACGACCCAAAACAGGCCGTTATAGCCATTTTTCACCGTTACGGTACCGAAACTGTTACGTAACGGTCCGTAACAGCCGTTATTGTTGCGATCTTTTGTCACACTGCTATAGCGGTCGAAATGGGGAGTGGTGGTTGCCGAAACCGTTATGAAACGGCATTACGTAATGGTATATGCCGATTTTCAAAACCATGATATATATATATATATATATATATATATATATGGCTAGATATCTTAGGTTAAATTATGATGTATTTGTGATGCCCCATCCCACGACAGTGGAATATAGAAAACAAGTCCGGTATATAATGAAATATGTGAGTTACTACTAATAACTTGGGCTTAAGAATTTTGAACCGTGTTGTTAGGCTCTTTATTCAAATTATTAGGTTAGTTGTTCATTTGGGTCTTTACAAATAGTATCAGAGCCAACATTGATTCCCGTGATAGGCTTCGTAGTGGTATGGATAGAGGATTGGACACTCCAAAGAGGTGTAGAGGCCCCGGTGTTGTGTACATTGCCCACACTTATGGGTTTCTTTGTTTTCGTTAATGAGCTACTATCCATATCCCAACTAGGGGAAGAACTTGGGCCACGCGACGAGGACGTCGCATCTTTAAGTTGGGGATATTGTGATGTCCTATCCCACATTGGTGGTGAAATTAGTTATGAATCAATTAAAATAACCTAGAGGGGGTGAATGGGTTAATAGCTAATAAAATAAAAATTAATTCGCTTGATTTGAAAATCAATTTTCTAACCTAACAAAAATAAGTGAGTTAGGGTTATGAGTAATACCGATGAAAACACAATAAATATCGTAACAACCAACAACTATAAAGATACACACGATGTAAAGTGGAAATCTTAGGGTAAATCCCCGGAATGAATACCACGGTACCAACACACATAACAATATATACTACCAATCAAAAACGTAACAAAACATACAATAGAAATGATTTATACCCATATACCTCATGGATACCTAACTTTGTATTTTTTTATGTAGCTCATCGAATTCCTTTCTTGACCCTGTAGTCTCTACGAGATAACCTCCTGATCTCCGTCTATGATAACTCCAAGTCACCTCGATCAAATGTGTGTGTGGTGAGAATGGTGTGTGTATGAAATGGTTGATGGAAAGCTAAAACAAGGAATTAGGATTAACAACCCATAGAGGATGTGCAAATACCTTAGTAACTACAAAACTAAGCTTTAATGGTGGCCTTGAAGTATAAGGGTGTGGGATAACTTAGAGAGAATGTGGGGAGCTTATAAAATAGTAGCTACCGTTGTAAAAGAAAGCCTCAAACCCTATTTGACAACAATGAAACATTTTATACAAAACACATGGGCGTTTGAGCTCTCTACGAGCGTAGATAAGTTTGTCATGGTTTGCAGTTTGCGCCTATCAAAATGGAAGAGATGTAATGGGGGCACTCAAGTGCTCTAAGGGCGATCTAACACCCAAAGTCTCAGCCAAAGAAAAAGTGGCACATTTTAATCGAGCGCTTGAGAGCGCTCATAGAAGATTGAAGCGCCCTTCGAGCGCTACTGCCAATATTTCAAGATTTATGTTTAAAAATCTGGAGGCATAAAAACAGGCTTCTTACATGATATGTAATATAACAAGTGAGATATAGATGTGGATGTGTGTAATGGGTGACATATACCATGCTCAAGGTTCGAGATGGGTCTCTCGATTGTGAATTGGATAGAGGACCTAGACACAGACACCGAAACCTTAAACCCAAAATAAAGGCACAAACACGTCATTTTGTATATCACCCGAAAACAACCAATTATACTAATAATCTTCCCTTTTGGCATTTTCAGAACAAAACCATCAAAATATAAAAACCTATACAAGAAAAAGAATCTAAGAGAATACATGAGAACCATTAGCTCACATAGACTCGAAAACCTATACTAAAATATATGACTTGTACGGACTGCATGAACCTTTTCACTACACAAGAAACTCAAACACCAGCGTAAAGAAGATATGTGATATAACAAACAAAATACATAACTGCGAGGCAATAGTAAACTAGCAGGGAAAATGTAGGCATAATAATCATGCATAGGATGTAAACAAATATAGAACTGTAGAACATTCATCATATGTAGACTAGAAAGAACATATATCATGTTATATATCGTCAAAGTTAATTGCATGGAACTGCTCACCGCACAAGAGAACTCAACCACATGCACAAGACAGATATGCGGTATAACCATAAATAAATAATTATATGGCAAGAGTAGACAAGGAAGGGATAGTGCAGGTAAAATAACCATGTATGAGATTGAGACATATATAGAGCTAGAGAAGCTTACATCATGTATAAAGCTGAAAATGATATATTGTGTCATACTCATCAAAATGAATCAGTTTGACTTGCATACATACACTGATATACATGTAATACAAAAAAAAATATGACCTCAACTGAAAAAAACATAAATGACAACTAACTACAACATCTTCATCATGTAACAAAAGTACACTTCAATATTCTCCCTCTTTTTGTCACAAAATGTAAAAGGGGTAAGATACAAAACGTAGAAGGACAAAGAAAAAAATATAAAAGAAGAAATAACGAAAAATCAACACTATTCATCCTCCTCCTCGGACAAGAAATTGGAATCCTTGACACGGCACGGATTGTGGATGGCTAAAGGCAATCTACAACACTAGCCAGGCTGGTTGATAGTGTGTGGAGTTGCTGCTAAAAAGCGAGGTGTACACAATCAATATACTGGAACCGGGGACCTCATACTTGGCCAACCTATGAATCTATGTGGTTTACTAATGAAGGAGCTGGGTCAGCAGGGTCTACATGTCAGCCAGAGAAGCATCACTCTCTGACATACTAGCCAAGATGTTTGCCACATAGGGAAGCTTTGGAAGATCACTGGAAAGAACGCTTGGAGGAACAAGAACCTCTTAAATGTTTACGATTGGTGGATTGTGATGTGCAGGAAGGTCATTGTCATACGGTAAAGATGGCAGGGCCATGTGTCGTGGCTCGTCAGCGGCCGAAAATATGGTAGGGAAAAGTGGCTCCAAATGTGGATAAGTCGGTTGAAGACACTCGGTGACTAGTGTAGTAGTGTCATAGGGTGAACATGAGCAGTGCACATGGATAGTAGCTGCCAGGTAATGTCACCCTAAGGAAGCAGCGTAGGCTTGTGGTCGATCCGTGATACTGATTGATCTTGGTAGAATCGGGTGATAAGAGAAGCATATGGAATCCCGGAGATACCCGAGGGATGACAAGAATATTCCATAATAATGTACCATATATGATTGATGAGGTTGATGGAAAAACCACGGCCTATCACATACAAAAGATCAGCTCGAGATGTGGGGATATCAGAGGCATGAATAGTAGGATCTATAACCGATGCTATGATCCGATGTGCAACCGATTGTGGGGAGCAAGATGACGAGACTGAAGAATGACTACTCCACTGAAGGCCCTATCAGAAAGCTCACTAGGGACCTCAACACGACTAATTCGAATGTCATCCGACAATGGATACTGGGGCATGATGAAATGAGGGGTGTGTTACATAGACACGATGTACAGTACTGAGAACGTCAACTGACAACCTCAGATCATGAGGAAAAAGAGTAGGCTTCCTTGTTAACTGCGGTCACATTCGAGTAGAACTCCTAGACCATCTCTGGAAGAATGTCCTCGTGACTAGAGAGTAGCTTCAACCAGCCTCACGGGTTAAACTGAGCTGCGAGCTTTATCAGGGAAAAACCTATAATGCATATGTTCCTCTCAACGAGGACAACAAGCGTAGCGATTGCTGCATACCATGTCTTGGCGGCTTCGGTAGGTAAGCAGGTGATGGGTAGGGATGAGGGTAGCTTCCAGTCGCGGGACTGACCCTCGCTACTAGAAGTCCCTCGTCCTTCAACAAGGAAGACGATGAGGCCTAACATAGGTAAGCCCATAGTGAGTAAAAGCAACATCATGAGAAAAGGTACGGTGGTGAAAGTTGCACCATGAATGACTGGAGGCTAATGTGGTATCTAACTGAGAATTAGCTAATGAACCACAAAATAAACCTAAAGGAGGGTTAAAAGGTTTATCACCCAAAAAAATAAAAATTAAGTTGGTTAATTAAAAATTATTTTTTCTTCCTAACCAAAATCATGTGTAAGTTAGAGAACAATATCTTAACCACAATCATATAAATAAACAACAACCATAAAATACATAAGCATACAATGTGGAATCCTTGGGGACACTTACGGGATAAAAACTACGAAACCGAGACACGGTGAAAACTATGCATTATAAATCAAAAGCTTTACAATATTTACAAGACTAGGAATTAAAATCGGTTACGCAAACGCGGTGACGTATCTTTGAATGTCGATGTATCTCTCTAAACACCTTCTTAATTCCAAGCTCTTCTAGCTTTCTCTTCTTCAATCTATGAGACCTTTCATCCTCACTCCAATTCGAGCTCATGTGTGGTGTGCATATGAGGTTGTTTTTGTAATGTGGTAGGAAAACAAAAATACACACTCTAAAACATAGAGTACATATTTGCAGATCGAAAAGATCCACTTAGAGTGGCATAAACATGCCAAAGTGTACAATATGGGTAGACAAGCAAACCATAGAAATCTGAAGAAATGAACACTTGATAAGACACAAAGGTTTGTCCTAAAAACCCTAACAGGCTAAACAAGACCTTTATATACCTTGGGTTTGAAAAAGTGGAAACTCTTCCATTATGTGCATTGGCATTCGAGCGCTCGTCGATCGCATGCGAACGCCGACAACATTCGAACGCGCCACGAACGGATAAAGAGCGTTATAACAGGTTTTTGTAACCTAATCAATTAAAGTGCTTAATCCCTATTCAAACGCCACTCAAATATTCAAAGGCATTCGAGCTCTGCTCAAACGCTGATGAAGATGAGACGATAAAACACATAAGCGTTCAAATAGCTGTTGAATGTCTATCGAACGCACATCGAGTGAGGCTCTCATCAAGTCCAGAAATAGGATTTAAAATATGGTGGCATTCGAGCGACTGGAGAATGGATCATGAACCCTAACAAACGTCAAATGATAAGAGCCCTCATCAAGTCCAAGACTTAGGACATGAAATATTATGGCACTCAAGAGGTTGGTGAACTGGTCGTGAACCCTATCGAACAGTCGGTGAATGGATCCGTCGGTTGTTAGACAGGTTTCAAGCACCTCATGTGGCATTCAATCGGTCAACTTGGAATTCGAGCACTATGGCAAACTTTCATGTTTTAAGTGTTTTAGTGTTTAAAAAGGTACATATGGTCAACCTAATGCAATGCATGAAGGTGTAAGTACGCTTCCATACGGCCTAAGTCTATCCAACATAACATCAAATAAAACCTATCTTAAAATTACATACTTAGGTGGTATTGTCAGGAATTCAGAAATTGCTAATTACATTAACAATCTTTCCCTTTGGCTTTTTTGGGACAAAATCCATATACAAAAACAATACAGGGAAATAAAACACTAAAACCCTTATCTAGCGTAATGGGTGACGTCCTATAGTCTTGAAAGGCCTGTAACTCAAAAATCAAAACATTATTTTATCACAATATATAAAATCTCATTATAAATTAGAACAACTTGATAAATATGAAGTTACCAGCATAAGAATGGTGAATGAAATAGCATGACATGTAACCAAATCAAAACATACGATCATGATGAAAAAATAAAGCATGCATTCACCATATAGTAGGATAAGCTGAAAGTGCTAACTCCATACATGTTCATAGGATCTGAGATGATAATCTGTATAGTTGTTATAAATAGCAATGCATATACATCCATATAAAGGAGTGTGTAATGAACATACATCCAAATATACGAAATAATGTACTGAATTACATCCAAAAAATAAGTACATGTCAAACATCCCAAAAGCAAGTACAAGAGATAGAACACGACAGATAGAACGTGGGGGCCATTCTCCCCCTTTCTGGCATAAAATGAGAAACAGAGGCTCCGCGTACATCTCTGCTGGCTTGGAAAGGATCATGCGGCAGAAACTGTTGGGATAGGTATACTTAAAAACCATGCTTTTACGTATTATCCGGGATCCCGGGAATATTAATGAGATTCAATTGAGAGGATATGTATACTAGGATTCA
>JAULLE010424403.1:0-10951 GCA_035668155.1 Sarracenia purpurea
ATTATATGTTAAGTTATAAGTTATTTATATGTTAAGTTAGTAGTTATTTGATATTAATATTGGCTTAAAAATAACTTAACCTATTCTTTTTTATATGTTAAGTTATTTTTTATTATAACAGCTCTTAGTTATTAATTTTGTAATTTTATTTAAATACTTATTATGTAATTTATTATATATAAGTGATTAGATTATAAATAAAGTTAAAAATTAATATATATAAGACAATAATAAGATTGAACATTTCAAGAAATAAAATGGAATACAAATTTTCATTAATGAAATTTAAATAATACAATTGTATTGAAAATAAAGAGAGAAATTGCATCACTATAGGTCAAGTATATCCCAACTAGATTGGCACCTACAAGATAACAATCATATGCATTATTCTCTTCTCAGCTTTTGGAAAAAAAAAAACATTTCATATTTAATTTTTTGTCCTTAGGAATAAAAATGTAAATAAATAAAATCTAAAATTACAAATATAATAAATTAAATTTTACTATTTTTTTAAAATAAACAACTTAATCCGATCCAGATTTTTCTTTAGAACTATCCTCCAAATCAACTTGCAGGATACTGATATTTATTACCATAAGTTTTCTCTAAAAAATATTCTAAACCGTATTGTGTACTCATATGATCTAATAAACATGCAATTCCAAAAATATGAGATAGTGGGTAAAAATATTTATCAAAATTTTCTTTCATAGCGTATACCATATTAAAATATCTTTCATCAGGTAAATACATATTAGATTATATATTATATAGTATATATACTATAATATATTAATATATATTAAATTACTAATATATGCTATAATACATTGTTCATATATACTATAGTATCTTAAGTTAATTAGCTTATTAACTTCAAAAATACTAAATTACTAATGTCTAATATATACTAATATATATTAATATAAGATATAAATATACTAAATATATTATAGTAAATATGAACAATATTACATATATAAATATTTTTATATATTTACAAATTTAAAAATAAAACTAATAGTATTACATATTTTTATATATAATATTTCACATATATAAAAAAAATTAAAAATACATATAAAATTTTCGGGCTCAACCGGCCGGGCCTAGGTCTCGGGCTTTTCAATGGGCTTCGGGCTAGGCTGCGGGCTCGGAACGGGCCTCAAGCCTCAACACCTTGGCCCAGGCCCTACCCTATCACCCATAGGCCGGGCCGGGCTCTGGCTCAGGCCGACATCGAGCTTAGGTCGGGTTTCTACATTACCGGGCCGGATCCGGGCTGTCCACGGGCCTTGGGCTTTTTGTACATCCCATATATATATATATATATATATAAGTAAATATTATTTACAAGGTTTTATAGAGCATTTCATGCATAAATGTGAGTGTTGTCCCGAAAATCAACCCAAATGGGAGGTGAATGGGTTGTTTTGGCAAACTTAAGATTCTTTTAAAAACTCTTAGGATGCGGAATAATTAAAAAAGGATTATAATAATAAGTAAATGACAGTATTGAAATAAAAAGAGTTAAGGGAAAGGAGATACATTAGATTTATAGTGGTTCGATCTTCCCTGACCTACGTCGACTCCCCAAACACTTTCGGAATTTTGAATCCATTAAATCAAATTCTTCAATGGGTGAATCGCAACTACAGTACCAACGACTTGCTTACAAGTGAAGGAAAACCTTCAATCTTCTTCGTTAAAGGCCAAGTGTAGCCTTCTATCTTCTTCTTGTAGGGTGAAGAGCAACCAAAAATATTTATAAGTGTTGTAGTTTGTTTTTCTCCTTGAAAGAGATGATTACAACAATAAAGGTCTAACTACAATAAGTATTCACTCACTGTCGAAAATGATATACAATAAATGATAGATGAATGACAGTGTTGGATGTATCAGAGAATGAGAAATAAATTCTTGAAAGTTAGGATCTTTGTTTCAGTATTAGAATAGTAAATGTTGTCTCTCCAGTAGTCTGAATCTTCAAAATTTAATCTTTATATAGGCGTTGAAAGAATATAGTCGTTGGGAGCATTAAAATAGGGGCTTTATGGTCATTGTTGAGAAAAATAAATCTAGAAAGTAGTTCGGAACATGTCGAATGTGTTAACTACAAATTTTCGACACTTAATTCTCATCACCTGATTTTTTGTAACGAAAACACAATAGCAAAAATGTAAGTTTTGTGAAGTGTTTGTTACATAAGTGTACCCTTGTGCATGTTTAAGTATGATCATGATCTTTTGTTATGCCATATTAAATTGGTAAATTTTATTATCCATATGTGCTGAGATTACATAACATGTTATGTGTTATAGAACATAAGTGGATCATATGAATTACAAGTTGGTAAATGGTGACAGTTGCTTTCTGGTTTAGGGTAAATTTGAGATTTTGAAGTAGCAACTGTCATACGATCCACTTATGTTCTTATAATACATGTTTTTTTAAGCCAAAATTATTTTCCTTATATTTTTAGATTTTCATACACAAATCTAGTCGAGAAATTCACTTTGAACAAGCAACATCATTCAAACACGATTTTGTGCACCGACATCATTTTTTAGAGAAATTAGTGGAAAAAAAATTAGTTTTATGTCTTAGGGTACCAACCCCACTAAAATTAGTCAAAAAGTTTTAAAAAAAAAAGCAAGTTATGGTGTTTAAAAGAAAATGTGTCAAATTTGGACACCTTGTAGTGTTATTTTTCTAATAAATACAATTTTAAAGTTTTTTGAGCAAGGTGAAGTGTTAGAGTTTTATATGACATGCATCTGCCACTAAAAAATTTAAAGGATTTTATGTTAAGGGTAGATGTGTCACATATCGACTTTTAACCATTTATTAATCTTTTAATTAAAATCATTAAACCTAAATGTTGAGCGTGAACCAAGTTATTTTTCTTTCTGTTTTGAAGAATTAAAGCCGACTTTTCAAACCAAAATCAAAAGAAATGTTCCACAAAAGTGCCTAAATCAGAACAAAACTCGATAAATTTTCAAGTCTCAAGTGAAAAAACCTTATAACACCGTTATAAGATTTATTTTGTTTTTCCTAATTACTAAACATGGAATGAAAATATTTATAACATGTTATCTGCTAAAACAAAACCAAAGTGTCCGAACATTCTTCCCAATCATACAGAATATGAAGTGGCTTTAAAGTCATACAGTAATCCTCATTCAACTAAAATAAATAGTAAAAGTGCGGCATGCATATACATAGTTGATATGTCTGAAGTGTCCAAATACACATCATAAAAACTATCGGTGAGCAAAAGTCCCTCAACCACTGGTTCAGGATGCATCCAAATATTCATCTACTAGCTTGCCACCGTCTTTCCGTTATCACATAAAATGTTGTTATAAAATAACATGACCCCAAAGCTCATATGATATTGTTGGGGCCGCATAGTGGAATGTTCGAAAGAGTTCAACGATGTGACTATAAAAAACGCCGTCTTGCGATTTTCATGAAAAATGAAAAGAAAACTAATATTAAATCATTGTTACCTCATAGAAACTTGTTGAAAAATTTTCTTGAATATCCACCAAGAACTTGAGATGACCTTTTGATCTTCTCATGTATTACCGAACGCACGCGACGATTTCGACGAGTGGGCACCGACCCGAATTGACGTTCTTGATTTTGTACACACAAAATACTTCTCAAAGACTAAAATATCCAGTCATGGGAGAAAGAGGGGGGTGGCTATAGGGCTAGAGAGAGAGAGAGAGAGTTTAAAGAATTGAATTATTCATTCTCTCCTTATTCTCCATGTATATTAAATATAAACATTCCATAATCCTAAGCCCTTATTCCTTATACTCACATCTATAATATGGAGAATATAATAAAACCAAAATTAACTCTCTTATACACCTATTAAGTCCCGCCGCTTAGGGTGTAAACCCTAGGGGTGCCAAATCCCAATTATGCTCTTGGCCATTTAATTTAATTCCCCGATCGTCCCGAATGAAAAATCGACGATCAAATTAAATAAATAAATTCCCGAAACCAATAAATGAACGGTGCACATATTGGGCTATGTGAGGGATCACGAGAAAGTATAGGACATAGGCTAAACATACGAGAAAATCGGATATCCACAACTCAACCACCGAGTTAGATCTTTTCTCGCATAAATCAGGACTTATTCCACTAAAGGTCCTGACTGAACTCCCGGCCCTAACCTGAATTATGTTTCGAGTTTCCAATTATCACATGTACTGAGGTCTCTCCACGTTTAAGATGTGGATTCCTGATGATTAAATTATGTTACTCACAACTCGGTTTAATCATCCTCTTATCCTCGCAACTGCACCGCTTAACTTATTAAATATGACGGATCAAAAGATCGACTGGCTAGATTTGGCATAATCAAACATATAAGCGAAGCAAACGATGGGGAACTCCTCATCCTAAATCAGACGTGGTTTCCACCATTTGATTACCAACCATCAAACAAATAATGACAATACCCAATCCACCGATCATATTGATCTTAATATTAAAATCTCAGTTATTGGCGATTCAAAGCACTGCGCATTATTTGAACATGATTAATGCATCACGTCGAGATTAAGAGTACGTGTAAGACATGATAATACAGGATGTGGATAAATTCATATAGTCAGTATGTAATTGATCATCCTGTTAATCCTGCTCAATACAATGTAAGTGTACAAGCACATCGAGTTCAAACATCGAATTCACAAACCTGAATTCTAGCCGTTCGACCTAGCCAAGACCAGCTACTGTAACAATGTGCTACAATCATACCAATGGATTTTCTGGGTCCATTGTGATTGTGAGTAAACCTGTATATTCTATCAGAACCTTTAATCCAATCTTCCGCATTTCATGGACCGAGTTAAATACTGGACTGAATATACAGATTATGCATTCATTTATCAAAAATATAAATAAATATCAAACTATAAATGCAATAACCTCTAAAATATTTCTCGTTAATATACCAAGGACCAATGATAAAAATACATAAAATCATGGCTCTTAGTATACCATCTTAGCAATCTTCCACTTATACTCAAAGGCATGCAGGAATGCATCTGATACATGACCCTTCTACCTAAGTAAAAGGATCCTTCAGGTCATCTGCAGAAGCAACCATGCAAACCACAGCGTCTCCATGTTGTACGGTCTCCCAGATAAGACAAGCATTTTCCCTCAATGTGCTTTCCTGAAGAAAAACACATAGCCTGAGGTGGACCTCCTAGAATCCCTATCAGCGTAGAAATACAAATCTGCATATCCAAGAGGTACAAGTCTATCATCTTGGTACACCAACATATTCTCCCTAATCCTTTTCCGGTACTTGAGTATATCCTTGACCGCAAGTAAATGCTCTACCTTTGAATCAGACTGGTATCTAATTACGATGCCAATAACATAACAGATATCCTATCTACTATAGAGCATGTCATATATGAGACTTCCAACCGCTAAAACAGAAGGAATACCTCTCATCCTCTGTGTTTCCTGAGGTGTTCTAGGACACTGATCCCTAGATAGAGTAATACTATGTTTGAAAGGAAGAAATCATTTCTTTTGAATTTTCCATGCCAAAATGAGCAATTATCAAGTCAATATATCCGGCTTGGGATGAGCCCAACATCCTTCGTGATCGATCTCGAATGACTTTGATCCCAAGGATTTGCCTACTTCTCCCAAGTCCTTCATATTAAATTGACTCGATAACCATACCTTCACCGAAGATAACAACTACACATCATTTTTGATTCAGGAGAATGCCATCCACATATATGACTAGAAACACCACCTCGTTCCAATCGCGCTTCCAGTACACACAATACTCGATAGAGCACTGATCAAAACTGAAGCTTTTAATCGCATGGTCAAATCGAGTGTTCCAAGACCTTGATTCTTGCTTAAGTCCATAAATGGATCTCTTAAGTTTGCACAGCATGTACTTCTAGCCCTTCGCTATGAACCCATCTGGTTGCATCGTATAGATGCTCTTGTCAAGACTTCCATTAATGAATATCGTCTTGACGTCCATCTGCCAAATCTCGTAATCGAGATGTGTAGCTATGGATAAGAGAATCCAAATGGACTTAAGTATGGTCACCGACGAATAGATTGCCTCATAATAGAACCCTTCATTCTGAGTAAATCCCCTCGCAATAAGCCTAGCTTTGAAGGTTTTCATATTCCCGTCCACTCCTTTCTTTTTCTTGTGAATCCATTTGCACCCGATGGGTTTTATTCCATCTAATGGTTCTACAAGCTCATAGACCTGATTAGAGTGCATAGACTCTATCTCAGATTCCATAGCTTTTTGCCATAAATTGGTATCCTTGTCTTGAAGTACTTTATTATGATTACGGGGTTCAGTATCATGTTCTTCTAAAATTTTGTCGTAAGACTCTCTCAAGAACATGAACATTTTTGGTTGACAATCATCCCTCCCACTATGACGAAGCCCCTCGTGTGCACTCACGATAGGTGGTATTTTATCCCATACATAAGGTATATTTTTCGATTATACCATATTTTCATTCTTAAACTCTTCTAGAACAAATTGTGATCTGAATATGTGGGTTACATAATGCTCTTGTAAGAATCTTACATTTGTGTTAACAAATACCCTCCGACTCTTAAGATTATAAAACAAACCACCCTTAGTTCCTCTAGGGTATCCTACAAAGAAATAGACTTCTGTCTTTAGTTCCACCTTACTTGCAGCTCCCACCATGTGTACTAGGCAATCCTAATATTTGGAGATGTTTAAGACGGCGCTTACGGCCAGCTCAGAACTCCATAGGGTACCGAAAAATACCTTAGTAGGTACCAAATTCAGAATGAAAACCGTTGTCTCCAACGTAAACCCCCAAAACAAATGTGGTAACTCTAAATAGTTCATTATGTACCTTTCCATCTCCTTTAAGAACCTATTCCTCCTCACCGCAACACCATTCTACTGTAGTATCCTTGGTGTAGATAACTGGGATGTAATCCCATGTTCTAAACCGTAGTCCTTAAACTCCTTAAGAGGTATGCACCACCACGACCCGATTATGGGGTCTTAAGTACCTCTTGCCAGGATGTTCATTGGACCACATACATCAGAATGAACCAATTTCAACACTTCTTTGGCTTTAAGCCCCTTGATCGAAAATGGCCTCCTAATCATCTTACCCTCTAAATAGGATTCGCATACTAGAAGTTCCTTCACTTCCAATGAACCTAAATGTCCATTTTTTACCACTCTTTGTATCATCTTTACATTAAAATTTCCTAAACAAAGATTCCAAAGTAGCGTTTGGTTCAGCGAGGAACCTTTCCCATTTAGTGGTAAAACATGCAAGTTACTCATCCCATCATTTTGATCAGTAGAAATAATCAGGTATAAAATATAAAGTCCATTATCCAATGTACCTTGACAAATAATATGTTTTCCAACCTTAATATTGCAAAATTTCTTATTGAAGTAAACACAATATCCGTCGATCCCCAATCAGAAAACCAAAACTAAGTTCCACCTGATTTGAGGTACATATAAATGTTTTTTAAAATTAAACACCTATTCCTAAATAAAGAACTATATCTTCTACTGCAGTAGCAGATAATTGGGAGTTATACCCCATATGTTGGTAAACCTTGCTATCTTTAAGTTTTTGGTCACCTGGAACCCCTACAAATAATTGCAGACATGATTAGTTGTTCTTGTATCTACATACCAGGTTCTTATAGATATAACCACTAAACATGCATTAACAACTAAAGAAATATCGTTTGCCGCAGCCACCTTGTTCTAGTGATCAGAATAATCTCTTTTCCAATGCCCCGTCTTCTTACTATAGCAGCAATTACCCTTAGATACCTTTCGGTTTTCCTTGGCAATTGATGGCTATGTCATGCCAATCTTTTGTGTATTAACTTGTTGCACCCCTTCCTTCTTCTTCTTACCGCCTCTTAGCCTAGAAGAAGAAGTCTCTTGTGAAACCGAACACATAAGTCCGACTTCCGGATAACACCATCCGCTGCCTATAATTCTTTCAATAATTTTGCTAAAAAGAATTTATGTAGGATTTCTAAAATGTATTTGGCAGTGATTGGATCACGATATCAACCTGGGTTTTCCCTTCAATCATGGCTCCAAGGACCCCCTGTTAGGATAGTATACTTAAAAGTCATGCTTTTATGTATTTTATATCTTTGATCTCTGATGTATTAATGAGAAACATTTGAGAGGTTATTGATGGGAAATTGAAACGAAAGCGTGGTATTTTAAAAAAATAGATACGGTGCCTCATTTTTCATGAAAACTAATATGTTAATCTATATGGACAGAAGCTTATACCTGTAGAGATTTGCCGAAAAATCTCAAATAGAATCCACGTACCAAGTGAGACGACCCCGAAACCTTCTCACGTATGGCCCTAGCACGTCCTTGACTCCGACGCGTGGGCGCCGATCCGAGGCAAGACCCTGAGGCTTCAACACACATCCTTCTTCTCTGAATCTCAATGCAAAAGCAAGACCTGGGGGAGGGAGAGATAGAGGGGCGACGGCATGCTTATGACTAAGCATTAGGGTTTTTGACAACAAAACAAGATTAGGGTTTTAATTCTTAATATTATGTATATATAAGTCCCATGTATTTATAGAAAAAATAATAATAGTATTATTCTCCTTCCAAAATATATAAATATATACAAAATATATCATTAAAATCCTTCCACATGGCCGGCCAAACAAGGAGAGAGAGAGAGGGAATAAATTCCTAAAAAATCTCCTAAGATATCTCATTGCCTTATCTCCTTTGTTTCCTAGATATATTCAAATATATCTAAATAAATTAAATTAGGCAACAATATCCTTCATGGCCGGCCACCTAGGGATAAATCCCTATGTGTGCCTAATACCAAAAATGCCCCTGAGCATTTAATTTAATACCTCGAACGTCCCGGGGATAAATCTGACGATAAAATTAAATTAAATAACCGAAGCCTACCAAAAATCTGTGCGTATAAAAGGGTAACGTGAGGAATCATAAGGAATTATAGGACACGGGCTAACCGTACGAGAATACCAGATATCCCTAACTCAACCTCCGGGCTAGTCCATTCTTGCACGAGCCAGGACATATTCCACTAAAGGCGCAGACTGAACTCCCAGCCCTAAACTCGAATAATGCCTCGAGTTTCCAATTACCAGATGCACGGCCATCTCCCCACGTTTATGATATGGATTCCCGATAATCGAATTAGTTTATTGAATACCCGGTTCGAAAATCCTCTTATCCTCGCAACCGCACCGCTTAACTTATTGATTTGTCGGATCAAATGATCCACTGGCCAGATTTGGCATAATCAAACTTATAAGCAAGGACACGAGGGGAACTCCTCAACAAGTATTATATCAAACGTGGTTTCCGTCAGATGATTATCAACCATCGAACGAACAACATCAGCACCCAACCCACTGGTCATATTTATCTCGCCATAGAAATCTCAACCATTGGTGACTCAAAGTGCTGAACATCATCCGAACATGTTTCGATCAATCACATCGAGATTAACAGACTGTGCAATCGCTGATAATATTGGATGTGGATCAATTCATATAGTCAGTATAGAATTGATTATCCTATTAATCCCACTCAATACACTATAAGTTTACTAACACATCGAGCTCGGAACTCAAATCCCAAGACTGGGATTCAATCCTTTCGACCTAGCCAAGACCAACTAATATAACGATGTGCTATAATCGTACCAATGGACAGTCTGGGTCCATTGCGATTGTGAGCCCCTTAATACTTGTCAAAACCTTTAACCTGATCTTCCCCGCTTCATGCGACGAGTCAAATAATGGACAAGTATATGAACAATGCATATATACATCATACACTATATAAATATGAAACCGAATATGCATATCCTCTCAATTTAATCTCATTAATATTCATAGGATCCCGGATAATACGTAAAAGCATGGTTGTTAAGTATACCATCATAACAATCTCTCACTTATACTCAAAGCCATGCACCCATCTGGCACCTAACACTTTTACCTGAGTCAAAGTACCTATTAGGTTGCCCGCAGATGTAACCATGCATGCCACAACGTCTCAATGTTGTACAGTCTCCCTGATGAGACTTAACAATCCCTCAATGTGTTTTCCCGAAGAAACGCACAACCTGAGGTGGACCTCCTAAAACCCTTATCAATCCTAAAAAAACAAGTTTGCATATCCCGAGGGATATGAAACTATCACCTGGTACACCGCCATACACTCCTTAATCCTTTCGGATACTTGAGTATATATATGACCGCAGTCAATATTACTCTATCTCTGAATTTGACTCATATATGATTACCATGCCTACGGCATAATAGATATCCATTCCAATACAGAGTATGGCATATATGAGAATTCCTAATGCCGAGGAATACCTCTCATCCTCTCTATCTCCTGGGATGTTCTAGGACACCACTCCCTAGATAGAGAAATTCTAAAGGAGGATATCCTTTCCTGGAATTTTTCCATGCCAACCTAAGCAATAATCTGTTAGGATGGTATACTTAAAATCCATGCTTTTATGTATTATCTGGGATTCCAGGAATATTAATGAGATTTTATTGAGATGATATGCATATTCGATTTCATATTTATAATGTGTATGACGTATATATGCATTGTCCATATATATTGTCCAGTATTTGACTCGTCGCATGAACCAAGGAAGATCGGGTCAAAGGTTCTGACAAATATACAAAGGTCTCACAATCACAATGGACCCGGACTGTCCATTGGTACGATTGTAGAACATCAGTATATTAGCGAATCTTGGCTAGGTCGAAAGGATCGAATCCCTGTCTTGGGATTTGAGTTTCGAGCTCGATGTGTTAGTACACTTGGAGTGTATTGAGCGGGATCAGTAGGATGATCAAT
>JAULLE010425504.1:0-10948 GCA_035668155.1 Sarracenia purpurea
TTCAAAGTGTTTAAGGTTGAAGCGGAGAAGTAGACAGGTAAAAGTATCAAAACCCTATGATTTGATCATTGTGGCGAATACCTTCTTAGGGAGTTCAGGGACTACTTATCAGAATATGGGATTACATCCTAGTTGTCTGCACCGGGCATGCCCCAACAAAATGGTGTAGCGGAGAGGAGGAATTGGTCCGTGAAGGAGACGGTAAAGTCTATGATGAGTTATTTGGATTTACCACATTTGTTTTTGGGATTTTCATTAGAGACAACGGCATATATTCTGAATTCGGTACCTCCTAAGGCTGTTCCCGGTACCCCTTTGGAATTTTGGACTGGGCGTAAGACAAGTTTGAAACATTTCTGGATATGGGGTTTTCCAACACATGTGCTGGTGGGAGATGCAAGTATGGTGGAACCGAATACGGAAGTCTGTTTCCTTGTGGGGTGCCCTAAAGGAACCAAGGGTGGTTTATTCTCTAATCCTAAGAGTCAGATGGTATTTGTTAGTACAAATGCAAGATTCTTGGAAGAGGATTATGTGATAAACCACAAACCCCGATCCGAAATTGTTTTATAAAAGGTTATGACTAAGCATATGGTACAATCGAAAATCGTACCTGATGTACGGAATGAGACACTACCTATCGCAAGTACACAAGAGGGTCCTCGTCGTAGTGGGAGGGTTGTTCGTCAACCCGAGAGGTTCATGTTCTTGGGAGGGACACTTGACAAGATCCCGAAAGAACTTGATACCGAACCCATGAACTACAATGGGGCACTTCAAGACAAGGATGAAAAATTATTACAAAAGGCTATGGAATCTGAAATAGAATCTATGTATTCTAATTAGATCTGGGTGGTTATAGAATCATTAGATGGGATAAAACCCATTGGGTGTAAATGGATCTACAAGAAAAAAAAAAAGAAATGGATGGGAAGGTTCAAACCTTCAAAGCTAGGCTTGTTGCCAAGAGGTTTACTCAGAAAGAAGGGTTCGATATTGAGGAAACCTACTCCCCGGTGGCCGTTCTTATGTCTATTCAGATTCTGTTATCCATTGATGCGAATCTCGATTATGTGATTTGGAAGATGGACATCAAGACAACTTTCCTAAATAAAGTCTTGACGAGACCATCTATATCATGCAGCCAGACGGGTTCATAGTAAAGGGCCAGGAGCACATGTTGTGCAAGCTTAAGAGATCAATTTATGGACTTAAGCAAGCATCGAGGTCTTAGAATACTCGATTTGACCAGGCAATGAAAAGCCTTAGATTTGATCAGTGTCCTAACGAATGTTATGTGTACTTGGAGCGTGAGAGAAACAAGGTAGGGTTTTTAGTCATTGATGCTGATGACATACTCCTAATCAGTAACGATGTGGGGCTGTTATCTTCAGTAAAGGTATAATTGTCAAGTCAATTTGACAGGAAGAACTTGGAAGAAGCGGGCCAAATCCTTGGGATCAACCACTTACGAGATCGATCACGTAGGATGTTGGGCTTCTCCCAAGCCCGTTACATTGACTTGATTATTGCTCGTTTTGGCATGGAAAATTCCAAGAATGGGTTTCTTCTTTTCAGACATGGAATTACTCTATCTAGGGATCAGTGTCCTAAGACACCTGAGGAGATAGAGAGAATGAGAGGTATCCCTTATGCTTCATCAGTAGGGGATCTTATGTATGCCATGCTCTGTACTGGACCCGATAATTGTTATGCCATTGGCATGGTGAGCAGACCTCAGTCTAATCCAGGAGAAGTGCATTGGACTGTGGTCAAGAATATACTCGAGTACCTGAAAAGGATTAGGGAGCATAAGTTGGTGTACTAAGTTAATAGTCTTATACCCTTAAGGTACACTGAATCTAATTTCCAGGCAGATAAAGATCGTAGGAGGTCCACCTCGGGCTATGTGTTTACCTTGCGAGGAGAAGCCATCAGTTGGAGGAGCGTTAAGTAGTCGTATATTGTTTACTCTACCATGGAGGCCAAATGTGTTGCAGCTTTGGATGCAGCTATGATGGCAGTTTAGCACACGAACTTCTTACTAGACATGGATGTGGTATATTCAGTGAAGTCGCCCATTGTACTCTATTGTGATAACATCGGAGCGGTTGCAAACTCGAAAGAACCATGTGTTCACAAAAATGGGAAGCACATAGAGAGGAAGTATCATCTCATTCGGGAGATTGTGCACCATGGAGACATGATCATTTCCAAGATAGCATATGCGGAGAACCTAGCGGATCCTTCTACAAAGGCGTTGTCTCAGAAAGTCTTTCATAACCATATTGAAGGGTTGGGTGTTAGATGTGTACCTGCATGGCTTTGAGTATAAGTGGAGATTGTTAGGATAGTATACTTAAAAGCCATGCTTTTATGTATTTTTTAATCATGGATCCCAGGTATATTAATGAGAAACACTTAAGATGTATTTGCATTTATTGTTTCATATCTATTGCGTTTATGATGTGTGAATGCATTGTCCGTATATTCTGTCCAGTATTAGACTCGGTGCATGAAGCGCAGAAGAATGGGTCAAAGGTTCTGACAAATATACAAGTGGTTTCACAATCGTAATGTACTCGGACAATCTATTGGTATGATTGTAGCACATCATTATAGTAGCTGGTCTTGTCTAGGTTGAACGGCTCAAATTCCAGTCAGGGAATTTGATGTCCAAGCTCGATGTGTTAGTACAATTGGAGTGTATTGAACAGTATCATTGGGATGACCAATTCTATACTGACTATATGAATTGATCTACATCCTTTATTTTCATGTATTTCAAGTACTCTTAATCTCGATGTGATTGATCGAATCATGTTTAGATAATGCGCGGTTCTTTGAGTATCCAATGGTTGAGATTTTGATATTGAGATCAATGTGACCGATGGGTTGGGTAATGTCGTTATTTGATCAATGGTTTATTATCAACAGACAGAAACCACGTATGACTTAGGTTGAGGAGTTCCCCCTCGTGTGCTTTGCTTATATGTTTGACTATGCCAAATCTGTATAGTGGATCGTTTGATCCGGCATACCAATAAGTTAAGCAGCGCGGTTGTGAGGAAAAGAGGATTATCGAACCGGGTTGTCAGTAACTTAATTCGATTATCGGGAAACCATATCTTAAACATATGGAGACTACAATGCAAATGATAATTGGAAACTCGAGACACAAATCAAGTTAGGGCCGAGAGTTCAGTTAGGACCTTTAGTGGAATAAGTCCTGGTTCGTGCGAAAATGGATCTAACTCGGGGATTGAGTTAAGGATATCCGGTTTTCTCGTACGGTTAGCCCAAGTCCAATATTTCCTCGCGATCTCTCACGTAGCCCATTTATATGCACAGGTTTTTGGTTGGCTTCAGTTAATATTTAATTTAATTCGATCATCGGATTTTTCATCGGGACAGTCGGGGTATTAAATTAAATAACCAGAGGCATAATTGGCAAAGTGGCAAGTTTGGGAAATCCCCTAGGTGGCAGGCCCTATCATGTGAGATAATAAATTAATTTTGCTATGTCTATATTGTATATTGCACATATGGAAATAGTATATACACTTTGATTATTTTTTATATATTCTAATATATTAAAAATGGAGACAAAAATAATTCTCCCTCCCCTTCTATATGGCTGGCCTTAGCTGGGGAATAATTTCATATTGTCGTATATATTTTTATGCATGTTTAGGAAGGTGTATATCTATATCTCCTAAATGAATAGAATGAGATATATACAACATTTAAGAGAATTAACCTATTCTCTTCATACATCAATATAGCCGCCGCCCCTCTCCTATCTCCTTGGTGATTTTTCTACACGTTTTGGAGAGGTTCATAGTGTGCTTAAAGCCAAAGACTTGATTTGGTTCAGTGCCCACACGACAGAACCAAGATGTGCGTTGGGTCATATGTGAGAAGGTCACTGGGTGGCATCGCATCACAACGTGGAACACTAGAAACTTAGCTACAAGTATCGTAAGGTATATTTCGATCTTAACTCGAAATCATCTTTCTAGCTTTTCATGAAAAATGAGATGAGACATTTTTTACGGTCATGTCATCGTCAAACAATTTTTAAAACTCCACTGCACCGACTCTAACATAAAGAACATATGAGTTGACACATAGTGACTCCCTCCAAGATTTCTATAGCATAGAAGTGTCAACACAAACGTAGACAATAGTCGACACAAGGTGTTCCCTCCATGTTTTCTGAAGATCAATTGTGTTAACTACAATGATGATATGAGTCGACACAAGGTGACGTTTTCTAAATTTTGAAACTTAAATATGTGTCGACCCCAATGAAGACATGAGTCGACACAAGGCGCCTTCTTTTGGATTCTGAAGATGTAACGCCCCTTACCCGGTGCACTAGAAACTAACTAAGGGATTCAAGCTGAAAACCTAAACAAAGCCAAGACCGAAACTAACCAGTTAAAACATAAGAAAACACTTTAAGTTTTAAACCATTTAAAACCTAAACAAGCCTTGGCGGACGGGCCCATTTTATATTGAAAGTAATATAAATAATAAACTTTAAAAGGTGTCCCAAAAGAATTCCATCAAAACCCAAAGTTTTAGGAAAACCAACAATTTTCGATTACCCAGAAAATCGAGGCCTGCTCGAGCGCACCAAGAGCTCACTCAAGCGCGAACATGGCAGAGAAATTCCCATGGCAACTGTCTGGTTTTTCAAAAATGTTTATAAACCATGTTGTCATAAACCACCCCACACATCGCGAGATATAAGGTACAAGAACCTACCTTTTTTAGTTTAAAATGGGTCACTCAAAACGAACTCCACCTCGAAATTTTTTTAGAAAATTTTGCTTGGATATGTTTATTTTATGGACTAAAGCCATATCTTGTACCTGATAAACATCCACATCAGATTAATATTACCAGCCCCCAAAGAGATGTCAACCATGCATGTACTAAAGGAAAGCTAACAAGTTAAATGATGTAGATATAAACCGAACACCCAACCCATACATGTACATGCAACCAACGAAGATAACTACCCAAGATCCTCACAATTCAAGCAATAAATGATAAATAGCTTTACAATCTGATCTATAACCCAACAGATCTAACATAATACATTCCTCCAGAATAATAAACAATAAAGCATGATGTAAACATAATGTCCTGATCCTGATGCGGAAGGGACGAACCACGAATCCATCCAGCAACAATCACCAATCCGCCGCTAAACGTGCACATTGTTACTAAAACAACGTAAGCAAACTGGCTTGTAGGAAGTATGATAACTATGAAATAACGATAATATGCCAAGATGATTTTGCAGCAGAAAAGTATACATTTTAACGTGTTTAAAATTATAATCTGCATAATCCTATTTTCTCAAAACTACTCTTATCATTCCATAATGAATATAAGCTAAGTCTCATACCTCAACTTATAAGCATCACGGAATCTGCACAGACCACAAGTTCAAACCATTTAACTTAAAACCATTTTACAGTTCTTAACATTAATAGTTAGACAATAGGACATATTAAGAAAAAAGTGTAGTTTCGAAGAAAACCGTTTACACTGTAAGGAAAACATTCATCGACGTAGGTCGTCACCCACCCGACACCGAGTACCATAATCCGACGTAGGCCGTCACCCACCTGACACCGAGTGTTGTGATCTGATGTAGGGAGTCACCCGTCCGATGATTCGGGTCTAGTAAGCCTCCGAACCTTTGTTGAATCAAAAATTTAGTTTCAAAAGGAAAAGGTTTGATTTTCAAAGTAAAAGTTGTGATTCGACACCCATTCGGCTATACGGGACTTGCCCGAAGAACACCCCTTCATAACCCTAAGGTCAAACACTCGCCATGAGTATTTCCCACAATGATAATACAACAACAGGTAATATAATGTGGAACCATAACCAGCAGTAATACAACCAAACTGCAACATCAACCATGGTGCATCATATCAATAAGTGTATATGGAAACCATAAGTGCTATTACAGGCACAAATACAACCATAACCATAATGTTAAAGCAACTATTAGTGGCACCACGTATCCAATGATATTATGACAACATCTATTAGTGATATACATGAAACATGTGTATATCTAAACCATCGCCAATATACAAAATCGATCCATATCTGACCAGTAAGCGCAAGTACTACGATAACATGAATAGAGGCCCAGCTCGTCACTATCATGTATTCAATCAAGTAGCAACCATCATAAATCCTAATGTAACATTGACTAGGAGGCTGACCCAAAACCACAAGTGTAGAAGGATGGCTAAATTACCTACCTCCACCATGATATCAATTCTAAACGGTAAGGCTCTCTCTCTCTCTTCACTGACATTCCCAAAGTTAACCCGTTTTTGGAAAGAACCACACAATGGCTCAATTTTTCCAAAAACATCATTTTCACTAAAATGGAGAACCCAACCCGTTTCTACATGATTGTTACTACGGTCATCCATTTTATAAATCGAAAACACTGGCAAGTGACAATCTCGGTACGGATCAAGGAAAACCTGACACTTTTGAAGAATTTAGAATTTAAGCCCGATAAAACACGTTATCTGCCAATCTCATGTTGTACACATTTTGAGTTACGCAACTCCAAATCACAATCCAAAAAGATCGAAATTCTCCTAATACCACAAGGATGAATAATAACTAACTACGTTTCGAAAGCCCTTGTTTGTGTTGGGATACGTATACTTAAAAGCCATGCTTTTACGTATTATCCAGGATCCTGAAAAATATTAATGAGATTCAATTGAGAGGATATACATATTTGGTTTCATATTTATACAGTGTATGATGTATATATGCATTATCCATATACTTGTCCATTATTTGACTCGTCGCATGAAGCGGAGATGATCGGGTCAAAGGTTCTGACATTTATACAAGTAGGCTCACAACCGCAATGGACCTGGACTGTCCATTGGTGCGGTTGTAGCACATCATTATATTAGCTGATCTTGGCTAGGTCGAAAAGATCAAATCCCGGTCTTGGAATTTGAGTTTCGAGCTCGATGTGTTAGTACACTTAGATTGTATTGAGCGTGATCAATTGGATGATCAATTCTATATTGACTATATGAATTGATCCACATCTTATATTATCAGCAATTGCACAGTCTCCTAATCTCGATGTGATTGATCGAATCATGTTCGGATGTTGTTCAATACTTTGAGTCACCAATGGCTGAGATTTCTATGGCGAGATCAATATGACCGGTGTGTTGAGTGCTGACGTTGTTCGTTCGATGGTTGATAATCATCTGACAGAAACCATGCTCGATATAATACTGGTTGAGTAGTTCCCCCTCGTGTGCTTTCTTATAAGTTCGATTACGCCAAATCTGGCCAGTGGATCTTTTGATCTGGCATATCAATATCTTAAGCGGTGCGGTTGCGAGGATAAGAGGATTTTTAAACGGGGTTATCAGTAACCTAATTTGATTATCAGGAATCCATATCTTAAACGTGGGGAGATGGCAGTGCATCTGATAATAGGAAACTCGAGACATAATTCAAGTTTAAGGCAGGGAGTTCGGTCAGGGCCTTTAGTGGAATAAGTCCTGGCTCGTGCGAGAATGAACTAACTTCGGGCTTGAGTTAGGGATATCCGGTATTCTCGTACGATTAGCTCGTGTCCTATACTTCCTCGTGATCCCTCACGTAGCACTTTTATATGCACGGGTTTATGGTAGGCTTCAGTTATTTAATTTAATTCGATCGTCGGATTTTTTGCCGGCACGTTTGAGGTATTAAATTAAATGTTCAGGGGGGATAATATCTAGTTAATTATATTAAGATATAATTAGGTATATCTTGGAAAAATATAATTAACGATGGATATTCTTTGGAGAGAATTTAGAAGAAAATTTCTCCCTCTCTCTCTCTCTCTACTTTTTCCTCACTAGAGCCGGCCCTATAAGGGTGTGATATATGTATATATTTTATGTATATACTACATTTAATTATAGGAAAATATTATATATATTTTTCCATAATTAATAGGAGGGATATATATAAAATGTAGGGATAAAATTATAACCCAAACCTTACAAAATCACCAATATGCCGTCCCCCCTGTCACTCTCCAGCTTTCGGATCTTGCTTTTGCATGGAGATTCGGAGAAGAAGGATGTTGTTTTGAAGCCTCATGGTCTTGCCTCGGATCGGCGCCCACCTGCCGGAGTCAAGGACGTGCTAGGGCGATACGTAAGAAGGTCTCGGGGTTGTCTCACTTTGTACGTGGATTTTATTTGAGATTTTTTGACAAATCTCTACAGGTATAAGCTTATGTCCATATAGATTAGCATAATAGTTTTCACGAAAAACAAGCCACTGAATCTATTTTTTTAAAATACCACGCTTCAGCCTTGATTTCCATCAATGGTATCAGAGCCGATCGCTCATTTTTCGTAATAGGATTGTGCAAGCCCTTGTTTTGTAGGGATTTCTAGACGTTATGGCCCGGTCGAATGCATGTTTATGGATTTATTTCATTACGTTTAGAATAGAAATTAATCCGATGATTTTTAAATCGGATTTTGGTGTACGCCTCCTTTGTGGGGAATTTGTTTTTTAAATGTAATAATTTAATATTCATGCATACGTTTTTTCATAATTTTAATATAAATCGGATGTGAAAACGGGGACCAAAACCATCAAGAATCGGCAAAACAAAGGAGGACAAGAGCTGGACATAGCAGGTTGGTCGACCGAACCCACTATCTCGGTCGACTGAGGGTCAGGTCGGTCGACCGACCCCCTTGGGTCTGGTCGGTCGACCGACCCCCTTGGGTCAGTTGACTGAGGCGATCTGCGCGGGTGACGTGCGGCAACCGTGCAGGCGAAGTGCAGCGGCTGTGTAGGGCGATGCGCGTGGCATGCGCAAGTGGTGCAACAACGTGCGCGCAGCTGGCGACACGACGCGCGTGGGTAGCAGCGCTATGGACGTAGATGGCGCGCGACGTGAGGCGCGAAGGCACGCGACGTGGGCGGGCTGCGGAAGATGTGCACAGCTCTTTTGGCGATGCTTGAGGAACTTTCAGCGATGGTTTCGGACTATTAGCGACGCTTGTACACCTTCAGCAACAAATTCGACAAGGGCTCTTTTTGGGCCTTTGGAGGCCCGTTTTGGGTTTTTTGAAACTCTAAGGTGGACCGGGCCATAACGACCATTTTATTTAATTATTTAATTATCATTATTTTTTAATTGCTTATTTTATTTTCGCTTTTAATTATTACATAGATGAATTTATTTTATTTGTTATTTTCCTTTTATGTATGGTTTTTACAAACCTAGGAATTTTAGGAAAATGTTTTTAATAAAATAAAATCCAGGCAATTTTTAAAATGGGTAAATAAATAAGTAATTATGGTTATTTAATTTTTTCGATTAGAGAAAAGTTAATTAAGTTTTTTTTTTAAACTGTGTAGTTAATTTCTTTTCGAAAAATTTAAAAAGTTATTTTGTTTGTTTTAAAAGGAATTAAACATGAGATTTTTAATTTGATTAAAATCCGGATTGATTTTTAATCGGATAATTAAAAATGTGTTTAATATTTTTAAAATAAACAAAAGGATAAAACCCTTGGTTTTTAAAAATATTAAGTGGGAGAAAGATTTAGTCACAGATAAATCCTACGGTCCACATCATGCGTTCGTGGAGATGTAATTATAGCTCGCGCGCTGGCTTGACCAGTCTCCCCAATGGAAGGGCTATAGTTATGGTATCTCCTGAATGAATCTTCAAAAGGAATTAATTTGAAATGTAGTGCAAATGTAGGCTCACACACACTGGGCCCAGGACTTTAGCACGGGATTTTCAAATTAAGTGTGGTGGTTATACACTTAACACGTGGACAAAAAAATCCTCCCCAACGGAGTCACTGTTTTTGTTTGCATTGACCAAATCTATTGGCTATTTAATAACTTAGAACATATCGGGAAACAAAACCATGTTTGTCCTTGGTTCGTTAGCTGGTTAGACGTCTACACTAATGTGGCCTGATCAATTGATGTGACTTTAGGCGGATTGATTTTGTTGTGATATTTTTCTGAGAGGGATTAATAGACTGGCATGTCTATCAGGGTAGGGATTGGTTAGTAGACATCGACACTAACGTGGCCTGATTAATCTACAAGGGCTTTGGGCTGCCAATAATTCTTTTAAAATTAAAAGGTTGAGGGACCCTAAATTTTTACACAGGAATTAAAATATTTCTCTTTAGTTTCTCAGGATTTAGTATGGGATCAAGGTTTCACCCACTTGCGGAGATACTCAAAGTTTTTAAAATTAATTAGACCAAATTTTATCAATTGAAAAATGGAATCTCGAAAATATCACGACTTTTGACGAATATAGGTTTGTGTCAAATGACTGGGTCTACCCGCTCCTAATAATGGATCTTCTTTTCGTGATCCGGGACTATTAGGATTGTGTAAAAGCTTGTGGGATGCCATGTTGCTGCATCTCGACTTCCATATCATATGTTTTGCAAAGCTAGTATCAATCTATGGAATCTGCAGCTGATATGATCTTTAGCCTTACAGAAATGTTTGGCGGGTAAGATCAGGCAGCATGTCAGGTTACGGTGATGGGTCTCATAAACACAAACATGGCATAGGATACACCAGGCTAAGGATTATATTTTGAAGATGATCGGTCTTCTTAACGGGTTAAAGGTCCTACGAACCGAGATTGATGGGGCAACCTAGGTCAATATCGAGTTCCAATGGGGGTGTTATCCAGTAATCGGTCCAGGAGGTTATTGCATAAAAGGTTTCTCCTTCTATGCCAAGTGGTGGTAAAAAGAATAAAGGTGTGCAACAGGACAACACACAAGGGGCTAGTGACTAGGAGCCGTCAACTACCAAGGCAAAGGTTAAGGTGCCTAGGGGATAGTTGCTATTACTGTCAGAAATCGGG
>JAULLE010426607.1:0-10414 GCA_035668155.1 Sarracenia purpurea
GGAGGAATTGATGGACCAGTTCATAATCAGGAAATGTGTGAATTAGGGTTGTCCTTTCCACCAGTGGTTCACATTGTCGGACGTTTTGGTAGTACGTCTCGGTACTTATAGGGGAGAAGATGTCCATTTTTTGAAAGGTTTGAGCCCTTTTCCAACATTTTAGGGTATCTCCAGCAATGAGTATCACAAGCCCAACAATGGCTAAGGGAGAGGCCGAAAGGAAAAACCTTTTGAATCTCTGAAAAGAAATGGATGGTTTTACCAAAGGACACACGGAGAGTGCATAGCGGAAGTAGGGAAGTGCGAAGGTGTGCACGAGAGAAAAGTGTCGGAACCGTAGTGGACGTGGGCCGAGGGGCCACTTTAAGGGAGAGGGAAATGAAACCCTTACATAAACTAAGAAACAAAGCACGAAGACGGAGATGGAGAAATCCGAAAGACTGCAACATTGAACGTGCTTCAGTGAAGTTGGTGAAGGCCCACAATAATGGGTGAGAGGTGTGGAAGCACCTGTTGGTGAGTTCCCTAGGAGAGGGGAGAATCACGGTGAGAGAGATCGAAGGATATAACGAGAGAGAGAGAGAGAGAGAGAGAGAGAGAGAGAGAGAGAGAGGAAAAGACGAAGCAGTGTTTTATCTAAACTCGAAAAGATGCAGTAGCGCTTGAGCGCTTCAGAAGCGCTTGTGCTAGTATAGCACATGCACACTAAGAGTAGGTTTAGAGTAAAAAACTACACCCATGACAAACTCTCCCTCTAGCTTGAGCAAACCAAAGAAAATGAGATAATACTCATATACATACTCTCTCTGAATCTTTCCCCCTCAACCCAAACTCACCACACAAGGAACATGCAGGAATAAATATACAACATATAAAATAAAATTTCATATTATAAGCATGAAAGTGAGATAGGCACCAACTAACAACTCAAACAAGCACATAAGAGCTTGATAAATTCGCATGAAAAATTGATAACCCATGTATCAATATGTAATAGTGCAAGAATTATCTTAAGTACACATAGTTCACGTTATCTCTCTATTAACGGTGAAGCGTGAACTCTGTTCATAGGAGTAAGATACTTGACTAGATATAAGTCAGAATTAGATCATATCATAAGGAAATGAATAATGCGCTCGAAAGAGAAGGCAAACCCAAAACATTTGGACCTCTAGATATTCGCATAAACCGTAGTCTTGTTACTCAAAAAGCACACACATGACCTTTTTCCCATATATAAGCCAAAGTTGAAAACAAGGCTAAACACACTTTTTAAGGTAGTGTAGTAATTGTGATAGCACAAAAGAAAGGGTATAGATAACAAATTATTGTTGTCAAGGAGATGCAAGAAGGACGACTTACACCGAATGTAGGTGGTTACTCACATAGAGTAACTACTTACACCTACAACAAACGCGAAATCAGACAAGGGAAAGCATCTTAAGGTAAACCACAAATATGGGTCAATCTAGATCAAGACCGTAAGGTCATAACCAAAAGACTAGATATAATATCTAACTTGTGACTCACAAGTATCAAGCTCCCAAAGGGTGTGTGTGCAAACAGAACAGATAATCAAGACTATCAACTCATAGTATAACACAAGCATAATTACACAGAAAGAGAAAATTCCAAATTTCATGAAAAATCATCAAGTAATTATGCTCGACAAGAGTAGTAATTATCTCACATCACATGCATGTATGCAATAAGCATGTCAAGCACACAAGCATGCAAAAGAAATAGAAACAAAACAAATATACAAAGTATATATGAAATCTCTCAAAAACTCTCTAAAAGAAATAAAACTAGAGGAAAAGCAGGAACACCAAATCCTACGACAAAGATGCAAGGTCAAAGAATGTAGGCCAGCTCACTGCACAAACAAATTTTGGCAGGGGCAATTACTGCACACAGGAGGGATAAGGCAACATAAAACCAAACGAAACGAAGACAAAACCTAAGGACATCCTAAGGAATGTACAAATAATGGGTCAACTCACTGCGCCAGAGAAGACTTGGCCGGGGAAATTGCTGACGCATTGACGACGTGCAAGAGCCGACACAATGGGTCTCTATGGTTCTTATGAATGCACTAACCAGCTCATTATGCAAGACAAAACTTAGCAGGAAACGTTGCTGGCATAATAAACGTGCTACACGAAAGTGGTTCGAGGATATTTGAACCACAAATCTAGAGGTGTAGAAGGTTCTACAGAACTAGAGAGAATGAGGGTTGGTGAAAGCCAAGGACAATGTGTCAACTCTAGCAACCAACACACTCAAGGTGACCTATGGCCACAAGGTCATCTGAAATAGATGAAAGGTTCGCAGCAAACGAATGATCTACTCAGGACGATAATCCTACATACAGGAACCCTGCTCTGATACCAATTGAAAATAGTTGCGAACCGATAAAACAATCCTAGAGGGGGTGAATAGGTTAGAAGCTGATAAATTAAAAATTAATTTTAAACATTAATTTTCTAACCTAACATGATAGCAACTTAAGATTAATAAAATTAACATTGATATACACACAATATACGTAGAAACCATAGGAAAATTCCCCGGGATAAAAACCACGGTACCGACACACGCCAGAAACTATGTACTATAAGAAAAAAGGTTTATATGATAGACAGACTACAAATTAAACCCGTTATACCAGACAATGACACCTATCCTCTAACTTGAAAGCTCCCAGAGCCCATTCTTGACTCCAAAGTCGCGCAACTCCCCCTACAATGTTCTATGAGCACCTCAGTCTCACTACGAACGGAGCTCGTGTGCAACATGTAGTCCACGGGAACTAGTCCCGATCTCCCTATCAAAGAGGGCTCCGAGTTTCCTCGACTAAGTGTGTGCGTGTAGTGGTGGGAATGGTGGAAGAAATGAACAACCAAGCTGAACACCTAAAACTACCGTAAAAGGAAGTAGTCATCTACGGTTGTAGTCCAATGTGGTCTAGTTACCCATCCTAGGAAAGGTGAAAACTACGGCACATGGAGATGGTAACATTGCAGGTTGCTCCGGATACATAATGCCAAAAGGCAAAAGGAGAGACTACCATGAGTATCAAGCCAAGGTTGCTACACATGTATACAATTAAGAGTAATGGAGTAAGACTACTATGATTTGTTACTCCATAGATTGCTACGGATGTATGAAACCGAGTCTAAACATGATAGAACTACTATGAGTCTAACCCTAAGATCCACAGGTGTGCATAACCAAGCCTAATGACAACAAGCCCTAGGATGATCTATAGAAACATATATACAAATACATACTACCGTAAGAGGAAAATGTCATACCTTGGGTTATGCCGGATCTGGAAGCATTGATGGATAATCCAATGCCAAAGGCTCTAGGAAGCCTACAGAGAAGTAGGAACTCCTCTAAGAACTGACAGATGGCTGGGAGAAGACTCTCTAAAAACCTAACGGTGGTATAAAATATTTATATAGAAAAACACAACAGCGCTAGAGCACTTTTCGAGTGTGTCGCGGGCACTTGATAGCACTCGAGCACAGTTAAAGTTTTTAGGATTATTCTGCCCTCACCAATGAGAGTTGATCAGGGTTTCAACGCTTAGCTCGAGCGCTCTACGGGTGCACTACTACCGCCTCGAAAATCCAACTCTCGGCAAAGAGAAATAGGATATTAAACAGAGGCACTCGAGTGCTCTACGAGCACTTCAATTTCTTAAATCTCGGCTTATCGAGAAATGCACAAATAATGTTGGCCGCTCGAAGCCACTCGATACCGCTCGAGCGCTCTTTGAGCGCTCGAAGGCGCTTTAATGTGCTCGTTCCCCTTTCGCTCGCCAATGCCTAGAATTCCTAGAAAAGTCATGAATTCTCTAAGGCAACAAAAACACAAACTACCCTAAAGCATATGGTGTGATGAATGCATATGGGTGTGTGTATGTGGGTGCCATATACCTTGTACAGCATTCAAAGCGGATCTGCTAAATGTGAACTGGACGGGGGGACCTAGACAAAAACACCCAAAACCCCAAACCCAGAATTAAAGGTATAGACACAATGGTTTTGCATTTAACCTGAGAATAGCAAAAATACTAACACATACTAAGCTCTAGGGGCTTGTTTCAATTCATAAAGAGCCTTGGTAATTTTGAAAAAATGATTTGGAAAACATGGATCTTCAAATCCCGGAAGTTGGCAATAAAACCATTTAAAAATGTACTCTTTAACCATTTGATAAAGTTTAAAAATTTTGAAGCATGCAAAAACAAATAACATCCTAATGGCTTTAAGCCTGGGCATTGGGGCAAAAAATTTATCAAATTTGATGCCTTCTTCTGATTGTAACCTAGGCTATCGATCGAGCTTTATTCCTAAGTACCATTTCATTTTCATCCATCTTGCTTCTAAAAACCCATTTTTGTTCAGATGATGGAGTAACTCTTAGGTTTTAGGACTAATGTCCAAACATTGTTTATCTTAAATTGAATTAACTCTTCTTACATAGCCAAGATCCAAAAATCATCATTTTCAACATCTTCAAAACGTTTTGGGTCCACTTGAGAAAAATTCCAAATTATCACAAATATTACAAAAAGATGATCAAGTTTAACACCTCTAGTGAGGTCACCAATGGTAAAATCATTGAGGTGATCATGAGCATACCTCCACTCCTTAGGGAATTCCACATTTCTTTGAGCTGAAGTTTATGGTTCTGGTTGGTTTGAGTATGATGATGCATGTTATTTTCCTATTCTTGATCATTTTCTTCTTGATCATCTATGAAGAAGTCCTCAATACACCATTTTGGATATTTCTAAGGTCATCTTCACCAAATTCTTAAGAACTAGCATTTGCCTCATCAAAAACAAGGCACGATTCAAAATATTGCAAACTATTGCAAATTGTATTAACCGCTTTATCCCAAAAGTACCTTAGTAGATTATTTTTGCAAAACATAGTCCATACCATCTCTTCTAGAGTCCTATTCTTCTTCTTCTTCTTCTTCTTCTTCTTCTTCTTCTTCTTCTTCTTCTTAACAACACCATTTTATTGAGTTGTTCTAGGAGCAGAAAAGTTATGACTAATACAATATTCATCACAACATGATTCAAAATCTTTGTTTTTAAATTCCCTACTATGGTCACTTTTAATGTTAGTGATTAGAATGCCTTTTTTGTTTTGAATATCCCTTGATAGTTTTGGCAAATATGCAAAGGCCGCATCTTTATGAGCAATAAATTGTACCCATGTGAATATTGAGAAATCATCAATGATGAAAATGGTATATCTCTTGCCTCCAAATCTTAGGGTTCTTGTAGGACCAAACAAGTCCATATGAAGAAGTTGGAGTGGCCTAGAAGTGAAAATCATGTTTTTTGATTGAAAAGAGCATCTCATTTGTTTGCTTTGCTGGCATGCATGACAAATTTTTTTTTTCAAGTTTAAGTTGAGATAAACCCACCACCAACTCCTTTATCAAAAGTTTGAAATTTAAGTTTATATGTTCATGATTAAGCTTTCTATGCCACTACCAACTATATGCACTAAGAGTGGCTAAGCATTTGGCATCATTGTTGGTTAAGTCATTGAAATTGAATATGTAAACATTCTCATGTATTTGACCTTTAAGAATAATTTTGTTATTATTGATTTTCTTTACTATACAACTGGTTTGATCAAAGATAACTTTGTGCCCTTTGTCACAAAGTTACTGATACTAAGGTGGTTATGTTTCAAACCATCCACAAGTAAAATGTTTTCAATAGAAGGATAAGTAAAATATTGTCACCAAAAGTCACAAATCCTGTGTCTTTCGGTGAGAGAGTGGCAAACATAAACTTGTCTCACATAATGTGCCTAGAGTAAGCAATGTCGAGATACCACTTCCCTTCTTGTTGAGAGGCCTTGAGACACAACTCATCATCTTATTTGGCCATGAGGCATTGGTTGGCTACCTCATTTTCTTTGCTCTCATTATCTGAGCTACTTTCATCATTCTTGTCCCAAGAAACTGTCATGGTCTTCTTGAAGAGCTTCTTATAGTGCCTTTTGAGTTGAGGGCATTCGACCTTCATATGGCTGGGCTTTTTGCACTAGAAGCAAATGATCTCGTCTTTCTTATTTCTTGTTTCGCCATTATGATGGCCATATTTTTTATGGAAGGGTTTATCTTTCTTGAGGAACTTCTGGTCTCCATATTTCTTGTTCTTCAAGAATATTTTAAACTTCCAAATGATGAGAGCAGGATCACCATCTTTATCACTAGAAGTTCCTTCTTCTTCTTTGTCTTTGTCAAGAATAGAGGATTTGAAGGCTACTCCTTTATTTTTCTTACTGTCTTCCTCATTGTTCATTTTAGTGTTCGTCTCATGATTCATGAGTGAACCTAAAGGCTCTTTAAGGCTTAAGACAATGAGGTCCTTGGCTTCTTGGATCACCATGACCTTAACTTCCCAGCTCTTATGTATAGGTAAGCACCTAAGTATTTTCTTAACCATCTCTGCATTCAAATAAACTTTTCTAGGAGACTTTAAATCATTAATGATGCCAATGAAGTGTGTAAACGTAATAGAAATGATTTCATGGTCTTTCATCTTAAAAAGTTCATATGAATGCATGAGCATGCTAATCTTTGATTCTTTGACTTAATTAATACCCTCATTGGTCACCTCAAGTCATTCTCATATCTCTTTAGCAGAATCATAAATTGCTATTCTATTGAACACATTGGGGTCAAGAGCACAATATAGGAGTTTCATAGCCTTAGCATTCCATTGGAATTTGGCTACTTGACCTATAGTCCATTCAATCTTGGGTTTAGGCACAATGACTCCGTCAATATTCTTAGTAGGCCTTTTGAGGTCATTGGTAATAACCCTCTATAAGTCATAGTCGACGGATTATCTAGGGTTATGATGTTACAACCTTAGTGGATCATTATCGGAGATGGTGGTGTTTGCGTGTGTGTGCATGTGTAGTTAGGGATGTGGTTTTAGAGAAACACTTGTTTTGGTTTTAAACTTGGTTATGTAAACATTTGATTTCTATGTAGAAAATGGATCATTTTTCGGTAGACTTGTTATATATGTTGCATAACCATCCTCGCATGTCATACATTCATTCATCTATAGTCTTTTTTCCTATGAGACATAGTTCATGTTGTTTTGTAACAACTTTCAAGTAATAAAAAAAATAAAGTGATAAAATGACGGACCGATTAACTCACAATCTCTGGATTGTGTGAGAAATTTCTTTTGTTCCATTAAACTTAAATTCTTTTTGTAATAGCATGTGGGTGAATGTAATTAAATCTATTACAATATTGCTTCTTACTTTGGGAACTTGATTTGTAAGACCATAAGACCAAGATTCATGGATTGGTTGTATGTGAGAATGTCGGGTATGTTCCGGGTTCATTTTGGATATTTTTGATTAAGTTCCTGGTACGTTCCTTTACATTTTCTTCAAATATTATCTTAAGATTTCTAAGATATTTGAATTTTATTTATGCTATTTTACAAAGTTTTATATTATACTTCGACCTATGATGTTTAGGGACTAAATGGGCGCTTTTGGCCAAGAATATCCCATATTTTTTTTTTAGGTTTTCAATGGGGTTTCTTGGGTGGGTGACCACTTGAGAGATCTCTCTAACCGCTCGAGCAGTCTCGTTGAGTGAGCCCAATTTTGATATTTTGTTTTTAAAATGAATTTTGATTGTTGGTTTTGGACATCCTTCTAAGCATATTAAAACATGGTTTTGGCATACTTTTGATTCTAAAAAGAGTGGTTTAACCAAACCTTTTATTCTGCTTTGAAAACATTAATTTTTGGTTTAAGTAGTTCCCTTTCATATTCTTAACTTAATATCCATGGTGAGGATGTTACACTTATAGACCCCTATTAAGATACTATGAGTCGAGGCCACACGGTCGTGCTAAGTAATTGTGCCTTCCATAACACGCACTAATGTCTATTTTTGGTTATATGCCAATGGGTGGGTCTCAAAATCTTGAGCAAGCTTTTCGATCTTCCATCGAGAAGTTAGTTGAATCCAACTTAAAATATAATCCATCCAATCAGTTCATTTAGTTTTTCATTTCTAGAATTCTAAACACGAATTCAACCAATAAACACGGTTTCTCTCATAACAAACTCAATATGTTTAAGATTACATTATTAAACACACACACACCACTTTTGATATTTTCCATCATTTGACTCATTTAGTTCAAAACCTCAAACCCAAACATCTCAATATCAACAAAATTCGTCGAGGGTCATCACACATAAGTGAAATAAACTTCCAATTTTACAAGAATCACATTAATTCATGGTTTTTTTTTGGGTAATTAACTATGGTATAAAAGAAGAAAAAAATACAGATTTGCAAGGGGCATTCCCCAGGCCTTACAACCCAAAACACCCTCAACAAAACTATAACAGCAAACAAAGAAAATAATAACTTCATCAACCAAAATGCTACTTAGCCAAGAACAAAAACACTAAAACAAAAAATCAAGCTTTGACAAAAATCAACCGCAGCAACCACAGCAGCAAACAAAACCATCGGTTGGGGGACAGTTAATACCAGACCAGCAATAGATACACTATCTTTGGCACTTACTTGGCACAGCCAACCCAAGATGAAAGCCACACGGAAACACCATTGTATTGAGAGTATTGAAAAACCAAAACAGCAAGACAACATGCCTGAGATATTGAAGGACACCTCAATCCCACTTGATATAGTGAGATTTAGATCACCAAACAAAAACCCTTTTTCTCCTCCCCATAGCCAATTGTATAAGCTTGGCTCTAGCTCAACAACAGGTTTGAGAAATGGTCTGAAATTCAAATTGCAAGTTGTGCCTTCTTTCCCGCCTCTTACACCATGTATTGATTCCAGAGACAGTTGTAGTGAGAATATAAATGATCCACAAGTTTGTAGTGGCAAGAATTGATATAAATGAGAATATCAGCATCAGAAACAACTCAGAAACAACTAACAAACAACAGAAACAGAGGCAACTTCCATACCATAGCTACGGCTACTAAGTACACCTGCAGCCAACAAAATAGCAAAAATTTTACTACATAATTATAAATAGACAACCAAACAACCCACTACTAATTTAGAACAGCAAATAACTTAAAACAGCAGAAAATCGCCAAGTTCAGAACAAGAAAAAATAGCAGAAACAGCAGTAGAAACAGAAAAAATCTCCCACAACTATATTCCGCACAAAACAAGATCAAGTCCAGCAGAAACGCATCCAAAATTCAAAGCAACTCTTCATAATAAACACTACAGTAGCACTTCCCACGGAGCAGAAATAAGCAGCAACAATCATCAAGCAAATTTATAAGCACAAATTAATCACAATCAGTTTCAATATTCCAGCAAGCCAGAAGATTCCTGTTAGAGACAGAAGTAGAGCCCTTAAAAGCATAGGAGACACGACCTCTAATGGTGTTTTCAATATCATGGATGACCGTGGATGGATTAAGAATCCTCCCCTGAAAAAGTTTGACATTCCTAGCTCTCCAAATGAAATACACAGCAGAAGAGAAAATCAGCTTAACAATGATAGAACTCAAAAACTATCCCTTAGCATAGTCAACCATCCATTTCCACCAACCAGTCCAAGACCCTTCCCAATGAGAGATATGGCATTTTTGGAGAGCCCAAGACCAGATTTGACGCGAAAACTTGTAAGAAAAAAAGAGATGGTCGTGTGATTCTTCCCCATTCGAACATAAGCAACAGCATGTGTCGTTATTAACGCTAAACAGATGGAGTCTATCGCAAGTATTGAGCCTCTTCCGAACAGCAATCCACAAAATGAAACTAATTCTTGGAATATGCCACTTAAACCAAACAAATTTAACCCATGGCGGGTACTCCTTATGGGGTCGGAGCCTATCCCAAAGGAATTAGATGAAAATTTACCATCATTAAGAATCCATTTAATTGAGTCTTCATTCTCCCCATTAGGGCTAAAATCGACAAAACCACGCATATTCATAAGATCCGTAGTGAACACAGGGGGCCAAGCCCGCCTATTTCCAACAATCACTTCATGAACCTTAGCATTAACTTTCAAACCCGAATCATACACAATACTAGACCCTTTTGCTTCAATAATGGACCCCCAAGGATGCCATGGATCCCACCAAAGAAAGGTGTTCTTACCGTTCCCAATCTCATACCTAACAAAAGGTTTAATAATATTCCGAAGTTGCAAGATTTTCCGCCAACACCAAAATGTGGTCTAGTTACCCATTATAAGAAGAGTAAGAACTATGGCACAAAATAGGGTGGTAACATTGGAGGTTTCTCTGGAATGCCATAACCGAGAGACTACGGTGAGACTATCCTAAGCCTTAAGTCAAGGTTGCTACACATGTACACAACCGAT
>JAULLE010427707.1:0-16705 GCA_035668155.1 Sarracenia purpurea
AATCCACTATAACAAATTCTTCAATAGGCAAACCAAAGCCTCTGTACAGTCGGATTAGTTGCAGGTCAATAGTAACCTTTGCACTCTTCGTTGTAGGCCAAGCGTAGCCTATATCTTCATTACAAGCCAAGCATAGCCTATATCTTTATTAAAGGTGAAGCAGAACCAAAATAATCTATTGTGATTGCTAGTAGTAATTTTCTCTTTAGATGAGAAAATTTACAATTGAATGCTCACTACAACAAATATCACTCACTCTCAAGAAGATTTACAATGATAATAAATAAATGGGATGAGTTAATGAACTAGAGAATGTTCAAGAGCAGTAGTATATGAAGGCTTAGTAAATGATTGAAGTAAGTGTTGAGGAATATAACAGTGATAATAATAAATTCTCCAGGACTTAGAGCTTCAAACTTCACTCCTTATATAGGAGTTGATGAATGATATCTGTTGAGATCAAATCCTAGCCGCTGGGAGTACTTTCAGCGCATTTAATGCTCCTGAACAGATCCATTGAAAGCTTCAGTAAGTTTGAAATCCAGGCGCAAGTGTCGAAACTTTTACCCTTGGTGTCAACACATTTGGTTTAGGGCATGGCTGGGGTCAACTCTTTTTCTGTGGTGTTGACTCATGTAGATTATGTATACCAGAGGTGTCAACTCTACTTGTCTTGGTGTCGACTCAGCTATGAACTCTAGAGGGTTGATATTTGATTTTTGAATTAGGGTCGACTCATGCTTTGTTTGGGTTGACTCGAGTGACTTGAGAACTTTTGTGTTGACTTTCTGGGATGTAAGGTGTTGACTCAAATGGACTTCAAAGGCATCAGTAGACTTAGTGTCTTGGTGTCGACACTTTAGATCTAGGTGTCGACACTTTATCTTCCATATCTTGATATACATCTTCGTGTCGACTCAGCTTCACTTGGGGTCGAAACTTTTCTTCTAAAACTTGATTTCTTTATGCACTGTGTTGGTTCAGAAGTTGTAGTGCATACCCAACACTTGAACCTCCTTTTGTTTGATTTTATGCACTTATAATCCTAAAAATTACTTTCTAGTGCAACTTAAATACTAGTAAACACCAAATCAAATTGTTGTTATATGCCAAAACTCAAATTGAAACTTAATTGAATAATCCTTGGACTAACAATGTCGGTGCTAGAGCACTCTTCGAGCACGCCACGAGTGTGTGATGGCGCTCCAACACTCTTCGAGCGAAATTCAAGATTGTAGGCTTTTTCTGCCCGCGCCAATGAGAGTTGATCAGGGTTTCAATGGTGAGGTCGAGCACTGTATAGGAACACTACGAACGCCTCCAAAATCCAATTTTGGGCAAATAAAAATGAGATATTAAATCATGGGTGCTCAAGCGCTCTACTGGGGCTTCACGGGCGCTTCAATATCTCATCTCTCGGCTTAATAATAAAGGCACAAATAACATTGGCTGGTCGAAACCGTTCGAGTGCTCTTTAAGTGCTTGAAGGTGCTCAAGCCCCTTTCATGTGACAATGCCTAGAATTCATGAAGTAGTCATAACTTCTATAAGGCAACAAAAAACACAAACTTCTCTAAAACATGTTGTTGTCCCCAAATATCGACCCAAATGGGGGGTGAATGGGTTGTTTAGCAAAGAGAGGTCAATTGGTTGATTGGAAGATTTTAAACTATTTTAAAAAACATTTCTTACTTTGAGAACAGTCACATAAGTTTAAATAAATTGCTGTAAAGTAAAGAGAGAAAGGATAGAATATACAGTACATAGATTTATAGAGGTTAGGTCCTCTTGACCTACGTCTTCTCCCCAAGAGCCTTGGGAGTTTTTAATCCACTATATCCAATTCTTGAGTGGGCAAATCGAAGCCACGTACAAGGATTCTTCAATGGGTGAAACGTAACCCAAATCTTTTTAAAGGCAAAGCGGAGCCTATATAGTATGAGATAAAGTTCTTGTGAAGTGTAATCCTCCTTTAATGACGTGATAGTACAATAAAAGCTCACTTACAGATTTCACTCACTCTCGAAATGATTTACAATGAATGTTCTAAGAGAGAGTATGTGAGAAAACCAGAGATATTGAATTCAGCAAAGAGAATAACTCAATAAATGACAGAAAACTGAATGTCGGTTGTGTGTGAATTAGGGTACAATGAATGTAACAGTAGAATGTTTGTTCTCTGGTAGTTGAGTCTTCAAAATTCATTGCTTATATAGTCCTTGGGAAAATAGAGACGTTGGAGTGCATTAAATGCCAAAAATCCGACTGTTGGACAAGTGAATTTCAAATCAAGAATCGCAGGTACCGACACATTTCGAAACTGGGACGGCACATTTTGCAAGGGCTGGAAACTGGGACAACATAGTAGAAAAGTGGGACGACACTTTTCTTTGGTCCAAAATCTCTGAAACTTTTGGGACGATACTTTTGAGAAGTGTGACGACACATTTTGAGATACCGAGAGTTTGCAAAAACACCTTCAATTGGGACGATACTTTTGGCCATTGGGACGGCACAATTTCGTTTGACTTCAACTTTGACCAAAACTGGGACGACACATTTCTGAAGTGGGACGGCACAGTTTTCTTGGGTCAAGACTTGTTCTCCAGGGCATGAAAGTGTGACGGCACACTTGAGAAGTGGGACGGCACATTTTTCTTCCAAATGATTTTCTTCAAAGTAGGACATCACATTTTCAAAGTGGGACATCTCTTTTTCACTTTGTCTTCAAAATTTGAACTTGGTACACAACTGGGACGGTACCCTTAACAAGTGGGACGACCCCTTTCTGTCAGAACTTGAAAAAACTTGTAGTTTATCTTATGATCTTAACTTTTATACTTGGAATATATTTTGAGGCCCTTAATTCCTAAAAAAATTAACTTAGTAATGCAACTCAAATATTAGTTATAAAAAATCAATGCTTTGTTATAAGTCAAAACAACAAATGTAGCATGATTGAATAACCCTTGGGCTAACAAGTATAATCCTATCTCGCGATATACTTGTTTCTATTAATGAGAAACGCGCACCCAAAAATGATTTGTCAATATGTAACGCTTCCGCAGCAGATGATTTCCAACAGGATTCATACCTGTGAATGGATCTACTCAGGGGGTTAGTTCTCAATTCGAGAACCGAGATCTGATACAAATTGAAATTAGCTATGAATTGATTAAAATAACTTGGGGGTGGGGTGAATAGGTTAGTAGTCGATATATTTAAAAATTAATTCAGTTAATATGAAAACCAATCTTCAAACCTAACAAAATAAGTGAGTTAGAGTTATGAACAATACCGACAATAGACAATAAATACCCCAACAACCAACAACCATAAAGATACATACGATTTTACGTGAAAACCCTAGGGTAAATCCCCGGGATGAAAACCATGGCGCCAACACACACAAATAATATATACCATAAATCAAAACGGTATCTCTATCTACGACGGCTTCAAGTGACCTTGGCTAAATGTGTGTATGATGTGAATGGTGTGTGTATAAGATGGTTGATAGAACGCTAAGATAAGGTACAAGGATAAACAACCATTGGAGGATGTGTAAATACCTTGGTAACACCCAAAATAAGCTTCAATGGTGGATTTGAAGCATAAGTGTGTGGATAGGTTAGAGAGAAGGTGGAGAGCTTGTAGTATAGTATCTAGTATTGTAAATGAAAGTCTCAAAGTCTAGCTGTCGAAACTGAAACATTTTATACAAAACATAGGGGCACTCTACAACGCTTATAGAGCGCTCGAGCACTCTTCGAGCACAATTAAGTTTTGTAGGTGTTTCAATTTGTGCCAATCAAAATGGAAGAGATGTAATAGGGGCACTCGATCCCTCTTTAAACGCTCCAAGGCTGCTTCACCACCCAAATTCCTGGCCAAAGAAAAATGTCATATTAATTTGAACCGCTCATAGAGCGCTCGTAGAGGGCTCAAGCGCCTTTCGAGCACCAGTGCCTATTTTTCAGGATTTAAATTTTGAAATCTTTAAGGCATAAAAACAAGCATCTTACATGATATGTGATCTAACAAGTGATATATGCATGTGGATGTGCATGATGGGTGGTATATACCTTACACAAATTTTGGAACAAGTATGTCGATTGTGAATTGGACAGCGGATCTAGGCTTAGATGCCCGAAACCTCAAACCAAAAATAAAGGTACGGACAGATGGTTTTGTACTTAACCTAGAAATAGACAATTATACTACCAAAGTAAATTAAACAACAAACACAAATATGCAAGTATTTAATATTGAAACCCTAGGGTATGCCCTTGAGGTAAAAACAACGAAGTCGATACACGATAAAAACTATGCACTATGAATCAAAAATTTTAAAAAAGATTGACAAGACTAGGAATTAAAACCCGTTACCCAAACCCGGTAACCTATCCATAGATCTTGATGTAGCTCCTTGAGCTCCTTCTTGACTTCATTCACGCCAAGCTTCCGGTCATTGATCCATGAGACCTTCCATCATCACTCTGATCTGAACTAGTATATGTAGTGTACTCACAAAGTGCTTAGTGTTATGGTGAGAGGAAAAAAATTATAATACACTCTATATCAGAATGCACCTATTGTGAAATAAAAGGTGTATCTAGAGTGCTACTAAAAATCAAAGGTGTATTAAAATAACATAAGATATCCAAGCGAATCTAAACAAAAAGGTAGCTCGATATGACACCTTGGTTGTCAATCCTAATAAGCCAAACGAGGCATTTTATATATCTATGGTTTAAAAAGCTAAAACTTATCAAATCTATGCTTGGGCACTTGAGTGCCTCGTGAAGGCGTGCGGGCGCCAGTGAGTGCTCGATCGTGCCATATGTGAACTTTGAACACTATAATAGGTTTTTATGACCTAATATACTAAAGCGCTTGAGCTCAACTCAACCATCATGCAAACGCTTCAAGAGCGCTCGAGTGTTGCTCAAATGCTGATAAAGACGAGGTGGCTCTCGTTAAGACAATAAATGAGTCATAAAATATAAGGGTGCTTGAGCGGTCCACGAGCGCCTCACGAATGCTAGCGAACGCCAAGCGAGCAGTGCCCTCTGCAGTTCGGAGTATTTCCATACGTTCGAGGGGCGTTTCAGCACATGACGAGCATTCGAGGAGAACTCGAGCGCATACGAGCGCCAACGAAATTTTTCATGATTTTAAGTCCAAAAGTTTGAACGTGGGTCTTAGGGTCAACCTAATGTAATGTATGAAGGTGTAGTGCATTTGTACACGGTCAAAGACTACCCAATCCAATACAAAGTTAAAATAAGCTAAAGTACAGACTCAGGTGATTTTGTCAAAAGATCAAAAATTGCCAATAACATTAAAAATCTATACCTTTGGTATTTCTAGGACTAAACCCCTAAACAAAAATGATACTACGAAACAAAACACTAAAAGCATATACTAGTATGATGGAGATCATCCTACAATCTAAAGAAGCCTATAACTCAAACAATCAAACCACTATTCGACCACAATATATGTAAGGGCCTAACCCTCTTGGGCCTATTCATATTATGGTTTGAGGTTATCTCATGACCTAGTATGCTTTGGACCATGTAATTATGGACCGTTTTGGTTTTTAAGCTTTAATTCAAAATCGGCATACGTGAAATTTTTTTTGAATAGGTTAAAAATTTTGAAAGAATTAAAGTTTATTGATGATTCAGGGTACGATTATTATTCCGTTTGTTTTGAAAACTCTGAATAATTATTCCCAACATCCAGACCAGATTTGGTGCCGTTTGGACCGAGGATAGGTCATCGTTTTTAATTTTTTGAGAAGTGCTGAACAGGTGAGTGCGCTCGAGTGGGATAAGTCAGCCAGAACTGTTATAAGACATTGTTTGGCATGATTTTTGGGCAAAATATCTCATTTCTCTCCACTAAACTTTCTAGAACAGACCATATTTACGGCTTATTTGGTAAGTTTTCTTGGTTTTTGTTTATAGATCCTCGGTATATACGCGTTTGTTCACATTTCTACCGAACCAATTTTTGATTTTGGTGTTCGTACGGTCCTAGGAATGGTTGGAGGCTTGGTTTCTAGGTTCCACTATGGTTATGAGGCAGTATCTATGCTAACCTCGAACTATTAGTTAAGTATGTGTTGAATACTTTAGAGAAAGTAAGCTTTTTGATGTTTTACCACTTTTGAGCTATACAAATATAGGGATTTCGAAATGTAATTCGTTACTATGTATCATCATGGTATTAGGAGCATACATATCTTTTCAGATTTGGATTTGGAGTTATGTAGCTCAAAACATGTACAATGTGAGATTTGTAGATATCGAGTTGTATCGGGCTTAAAATCTCAATTTTTGAAAAGCGTCAGTTTTTCCTTCATATGTACTGAGATTGTTACTTGCCGGTGTTTTTACTTAGTAAAATGGATAGCTGTAGATAAAATCATGTACAAACTGGGTGTTTTTCATGTTTGGGATTTTTGGGCAAAAACAGGTTTTGGACTGGTTTTTTCCAAAACTGGCTCGCTTTTCTGGTAAATGACGACGGTTGGACTTTAAGATTCTAAGATGGTGCTTTTCGGGCAAGTCCCGGTAGGCTGAACGGGTGTCGAATCTTAACTTTTACTTTGAAAACCAAACCCTTTTTCTTTTTGAAACTAAACTTGTGATTCAACAAAGGTTCGGAGGCTTACTAGACCCGAATGTTGGGCGGGTGACTCCCTATGTCGGTAGACCTGAATGTTTGGCAGATGACTCCCTACATCGGTAGACCAGATTATTGAGCGAGTGACTCCCTATATTAGATATCGACACTCGGTGTCGGGTGGGTGACGGTCTACGTCGGTGGATGTTTTACTTACGGTATATATGTTTTTCTAGAAATTATTATAATGCAATTGACTATTTGGTTTGAACTTAAATTTTATACATCTGTTTCTTGTATATCATTGATGGGTTAGATATACATCTATTTCTTGAATACCATTGATAGTTATGATAGAACTATGGTTTTGGCTATACTCTTATGATTGTTATAGCACTTACGGTATCCATACACATTTTTGGTTGATATGAGGTACCATAGTTTCATTAGGCAGTCTGGTTGTGTTTCTATCTATTGGCCCACATTACATTACCCGTTAGAGTAATGTTATTGTGTGAGATACTCATGAGTAGGGTATCTATGTTGTTGATTTTATCTAGAGGATCTGTTGCCTTGATTGGCTATCTTTTGATCTCGGTGCCGTTGAGCGGCGACCTGGTAGATTGTGGGCCCTGGTTGTGGTCGGGTGTGGGGGTATAAAGATGTTGGAGTAGGTGCTTTGGGTTAGTCGGGTGAGATGATAGGTGTAGGTTATACATCTTCCCTATCCCCTTTGCACATGATTCCACTTGACATGAAAACTATACTATTTTCTCTATACCCTTTATTGTTCTAACTGCTACTGTTATGAACTGTAAAATGGTTTCAAGTCAAAAACTTTTAACCAGCAGTCTGTGCAAATTCCATAATGTGTAAAAGTTAAGGTATGGGACGTAACCTACATTTATTATGGGTTGGTAAGGCTTCTTTTGGTGAAAGAAAACTTGGTCTTTGGATCATTGTTTGCATAAAATTCATCCCTTGATGAGATTTGGTTTTTGGAAATCGAGTTATGCAGGTTATAATTTTAACGGGTTTAAAATGTGTATTTTACTTCTTCATAATCAACCTCGCATATTTTCATGCTTTCTTTGTTATCATATTTCCTACAAGCCAGTGGGCTTACGTTGTTTTAGTAACAACGTGCAGGTATAGCAGCAGATGGTTGATAACTGCTAGATAGATTTTGGTTCGTCCCTTCCGCATCCGGATCGGGGCTTTATGTTTATAGCATGCTTTATTTTACATTATTTCATTATGGATGAATGTATCATATTACATCTTCTTAGGTTATAGATCTGGTTGCAAAGCTAGTTATCATTTATTGCTTGTTAGTGAGGAATTTGTGTAGTTATCTTTTTTGGTTGCATGTACAGGTATAAGAGGGGTGTTCGGGTTACATCTATATCCGTTTAGCTTGTTATCTTTCTTTTAGTACATGTATGGTTGACAGCCCTTTGGGGGCTAGTAATATTAAGTATGTATGGATGTTTATCAAGTACAAGATATGGCTTTAGTCCCTAAAACAAACATATATACGCAAAATTTTCTAAAAATCTTTCGAGGTGGAGTTTGATTTGAGAGATCTTTTTAAACTAAAATGGGTTGATTCTTGTACCTCTATATCCCATGATGTGCGTTTAATATTATGTTTAAAACTAGTAAGATAACGTTTTGAATCACTCTTTGAAACTAATTTTTTTGCAAGTAAGAACCCTAAAAAAAGTTTTTATCGGATGTTTGGGCCGTTAGCTACTTTATTCTAATGCCTCCGGGTTGGGGCGTTATAGGTCGGTAGAGATGCATGCTTATTAGTTTTTCAATTGGTTAAAAAAAACATAGTTTATAAAAATTTTGAGCAACCGAACCTTTGGCTTGGACAATTCTCTACCATGTTCGCGCTTGAGCGGGCCCCTGGCGCGCTCGAGCGAACCCCTATTTTCTGGGTAATCCGAAACTTGATGGTTTTTGTAAAACTTTAGGGGTTCGATGGAAGGCTTTTGGGACGCTTTTTAAGCTTATTATTTATATTACTTTCAATATAAAATGGTTTCTTCCGCCAAGGCTTTGTTTGGGTTTGGAACGGCTTAATACTTAATGGTTTTTCTTAAGTTTTAATTGGCTAGTTTTGGTTTCATCTTTGAGTTCTTTGGTTAGTTTCTAGTACCCCGGGTTTAAGGCATTACAATATATGTAATCCACAAAAAAAAAGAACAATTTGACAATATGAAAGTAATAGCATAAGCATGGTGAACGAGAGAGCGTGGAATTACCAAGTAACAACAATATGATATCATGCATTCAAAGGAGAACTATACATACAACCATAACTGAAAAGACTTAGCTGACATGAATTCATTATAACATAAGAGAATAAAATGAAAATAAAAATTCCAAATATGTATATACAATGTCTGATGCAGAGTTTTTACGATATAAATTTATGTAAGTATATGTACTGAGCCGACCTGACTAAGTCCCCTAAATTTCCCAAGTACATAATATGATAGCCCCAACAAAAATAGCCCCAAAAGCCAAAATCCGATACAATGACATGTAGTAAATATAAGAGAAGATAAAGTAAACTACTAAAGCTATTAAACACCTAAACCACTCCCCCTTTTTGTCTCGAAAAGACAAAGGAGGACTTACCGAGCAGTATAGAAGTCTACAACATCACTGTCGTCGTTGTCATCGTCATTGTCCATCACAAAACTCTTCATAGCTCGCTGATCGAGGTTTCGGACCTAGGTGCAGAGGAACAAGATAGACCTGGTAAGACTGGTCATCGGGTGATGGAGGTGCTCCAGGCCCGATATCATCTCTGCACGTTGAAGCTCCTAAGTGGAGCTCATGTTCTGGATTTGTATGTCGAACCTATCCCGTTGGGACCACGTGAGGAGGAGGTGGTGGTGCTGGGCCAGGAACACGGTCGGTTGGTAGATTGGCAGATGGGAAAGCAGGCACAATAGTAGGATATTGTGGCTTGGACCACAGCTCCAAAGGTAAAACATGCTACTGAGCGTTGATATGGTATTTTTAGTGATCTCAGCAGTAGCTGAATAATCACAAAAGGGAGTGGCTATATACTCATTCTCGTAAAGCGGTAAGAAATGGGTATTGCAGACACGGTTGATCAAGGAGCAGCAGGGGAGACTGGCGATACCAGAAGGAAGGTCAGTGCACCAAGTAATCTGCAGCCAAATACGGTGAGGCAGATCATAAGAGTAACCATGGCCCATGGCATACAAAAATTCAGCATGAGAAAGTGGGATGTTAGAAGTGTGATTGATCGGGTCAATCACAGAAGCCACTATCTTGTTAAGAGCTCAATAGGGTAGAGTAAGATGACCTTTTCGGAGAAGAGTCTCATAGGTGTGGGAACCACCAAAGAGCTCACATTGAATTTCAAGCCAAACGAGACAGGTCCCCTCGGCAAAAGGATATAGGGGGTCCGCAACAAATAGACCGCCCAAAAGATCAAAGACATCAGTGGCCGAAAAATGAATCTCAACGCCTTAGATAATGGTGTAGAGAATTTAGGTGTCATGATCAAAATCCACTGTATTGGCGAAAAATTCATGTAACGTTTCTGGATACGCGACACCATGATGCGTACATCCCCGATGCCACCCTAAAGAAGGAATTATTAGGTAATTCAGTACTCCGTCAGCATTTGAATTTTAACGGTCCGTTTCACCAACACGGACCGTTTCTTGAGAAACGTGTATTACTTCTCAGCACACATGGTGAAGTAGGCATCGTATTTCTTGATTTCTTTAGGTTGTTTCCACCCTTTTGGGGTGTCAATGGCCATAAAAATGACAAAGCTGAGGATGGCTAAAAGTGACACTGAAAAAAGCATCATTTTTTTTTGTTTTTTTTTAATACAACAAAGAGGAAGCCGATAAAAGGTGGGTTTGGTTGAGGCAACAACATAGGGAATAGTAAAGTTCAAAGGGCTAAACCTCACATAAGATATATATGTATATATATATATATTCAGAGAGAGAGAGAGAGAGAGAGAGAGAGAGGGAATGAAGACAAGAACGCCGGAGTAGTGTAGTTCCAGGCCATGAAGTTATCGCAGAAGATCGAAGGGTTGCCGGAGGTTCTGGTGAGAGAGTGAGATGTATGAGAGTGAGAGAGACACAGAGGGAAAACCATTTTTCAAAGAATTTGAAATGGGTGCTCGAGTGCCCATCGAATGCGTGCGAACGCTTGGGAGCGCTCGAGCTCATGGAAAATGCGTTCAAATGCCAGGTGGCGTTCCAACGGTTTTGCAAATGTGTGTGAGCGCTCTCTCGCAATCGAGTGCTTACCGAACTTAAGTGAACGTTTTCCGAGTGGAGTGTTTTGGAAGATGGAAGTTGGTTTGAAAAACTAAGGCAAGGATAAACTCTACTTCTTGTTATACCTAAGTTTACCTAAAGGTTGAATGTAGTTAAAAACATTTACACCTCCTTCACAAAGTGTAACCCAAATGAGATATACCTCACATAACATACTCTAAGATCAGCTCCCCTTGAACTTAACATCTCAAAAGTGAGATGATACTCTCACAAACTCTTTGAGTCACTCCTCTTCAACCCAAGCTCTCCAAAAAACATGCAAAAATAAAAAATATATACAACACAGATAAAAAAATGAATATTTTAGGCATGAAGGTGATACAAGCTCCAATCAAGTAGCTTACTTAAGCACATCAAACCTGAGAAATTAAATGAAAAATCGAGAACCAATGTATCAATATACAATTTGTAAGGATTAACTCAATTATACATAGTTCATGTCATCTCTCTATTAATAGTAAACTGTGAACTCGGTGTGTAAGAGCAACAAAACTTGACAAGGCATAAGATAGATTCAAATCCTATCATAAGGAGATGAACAATCCACTAAAAATAAGAAGGAAAACTCAAAATATTTAGATCTCCAGATATACGCACAAACCTAGTCTTGTTAACCAAGAGGCACACACGTGACCTCTTGCCCATTTTTTACCCAAGCCAAAACATTATCTAACACATTATTTTGATTTTGATTTAAATATTTGTGCATGATACTTGTGGTGCACAAAAATGATATAGATAACAACAGTTTATTAATTTTTATATTGTTACCGAAGGGACGCTAGAATGACGACTTACACTGAATGTAGGCGGTTACTCACACAAAGTAACGACTTATACTTATAACAGATGGTCATTCAAATGAGGAACTAGAAAAGGGAAAGTATCTTAAGGTAAACCTCAAATTTAGGTCAATCTAAATCAATGACCGAAGGGTCATAACCAAATGACTAGAAATAAAACCGACTTCTAACTTACAAGTGTCAAGCCCCTAATAAGTGTGTTCAAATCGATGATAGATTATGACTATCAACTCACAATATAAACACAAGCAAAATTATATATGAAAGAGAAAATTCTGAATTAAATAAAAATTCATCAAATAATTGTGCTAGGCAAGAGTAATAATCATCTCGTGTCACATCCACGACCAAGATTAAGCAAGTCAAGCACACAAGAATGAAAAATGAAAAGATTAAGAGAAATAAGATAGGTAGATAATATTTCTCACGACAGCTCAAGACGGTACACAAGGAGATACACACTAAAAGGACATTGAAAACACAAACTCAACGGCAAGACGACCAAACCTAAGGGCATCATAAGGCTTAACTAGACTTCATAGACCTTCTCACTGCTCAAGAAGCTCAACTACTAGAGTAAAGCATATGTGTGATATCACAATGGATGTATAACTGTAAGGCAAGAATAAGCTAGGCTGGGAAAGTGCAGATAAAGTAATCATACATATGATACGAAGAGTTTGGTTCGAGAATATTGAATCCGAGGAAAAAGAATTTATAAAAAATGAACATAAAGATATATACACACGGAGATAAGTGAACGTTGAAGGAGTAATCACATAGATGACTAAGACTAAGTTGTTTAGTCTATAATCGTTTAATGCAGAACACACTTCCCATAGTAGGGAGGCTAGGAAGAGACAACCACACCTTTAGTTCATGAAAGTTTTGTTCCATGAAGACTTACCTCTTTTTGAGGATTGTTCATCCTCTTTAGATGCAAAAGTGGTGGTTGCCTTAGGTTGGGTCCTACGAGCCACATTCCCATGAGGATTATTTTTCTACCTAGGAGTAGACGAACGAGGTTCAGATGTAGCCAAGGATAACTTATCGATCTTCGTGGTATGATATGAGGAATGAGTAGCTAGCTCATTTATGTGGATCAATGCCATAGCCAGATCACTCGCGGGAGAGGATGGCCTTGAGCTTTTGGCCCTTCTAGCTAGTGAACAACTATAACGTTTCTCCCTTAACTTATCTCTCATGAGACGATAGTAGTTTGGTCTATTGTGACCCGATATCAAATAATAGTGGCACACCCGAGTTGGTCTAGTTCTAGAAAGAGAATTAGACCCAGGTTAAGTAGAAGAAATCAAACCTCCACTTGATAGACTAGCGATCCTGGGGTTTTTCCCCTTGTGAAATCGCTACAAGAGGATCCACTCTAAGGGGATTGCCTAAAGAGGGGTCCTTCTGAGTGGAAGTGGACATATAAGGCTCCTTTAGTTTGATGGATATGATCTAAATCGGTTTAGGCATGGTCTTATGATTAGGAACCAGAAGGACAAGCTCCTCCTCATCGAGATCCACACGATCGTCATTGCTATCCTAGGGGTCGAGATGAGTGGCCTTTAGTGCCACACCCTTGCCGGAGCTAGAAGTGATTCTGTAGGTGGAAGAGAGATGATTAATCTTGTAGGTTTATAACTTAGCTACTAACTCTTCAACCTTAAAGGACTCCACGTCATGGGACTCCTCGATGGAGATAATCTTAGGCCTAAATTCTTTAGGAAAATACCTAAGGATTTTTCTTACTATCTTAGAGGGAGAGATGGGTTCACCTAAAGCAACGCATAAAAGTGGTCAAATGAGTCACTATCAAACATTCCAAGTTCTTCGAACCTAGTTGTCAACATATGTAGTTTAGAGGTTTTAACTGTCTGGGTGCCTTCATAGGTGACTTGGAGAATGTCTCAAGCCTCCTTGGCAGTCTCACAATGTAAGATCCTAGCAAATCTATTCGGGCCAAGAGCGTTGTGTATGGCACCGGGAGCTTTATAATTAAAACTGTATGCAAAAATTGTTTATCGGAGTCCACTGAGACTCGATTTTTTGCCGAAATTCATGAGTGAATGGATCCTTGATAGTAGGCAATACACAATCATGTTGTACACTCCTCTAAACTATAATCTCCATAGAATTAAGGAAGGCTCTCATTCTAGCCTTCCAGTAGGGATTGTTACTATCATTGAAGTGCAACGGGGGAGTTATAGAAAGACCTTGTCCTTCTAACTCAAGGTTCATAGTTGGCTAATCAGATCTACTCATGAGGTTAATCCTTAATACGAGAACCAAAACTCTGATACCAGTTGAAATTAGCAACGAACCACACAAATAAACCTATGGGTGAATAGGTTTATCGCCTGTAAAATAAAAAATTAATCCGATTAATTAAAAATTAATTTTTTTACCTATCAAGTAACATGTAAGTTAGGGTTTACAATATCGACCACAAATAAGTAAATGAAAACAACAACTACAAATACGCAAGTATTTAACGTGAAAACCCTAGGGTATACCTCTGGGATTAAAACCACGGAACCGACACACAATGAAAAGTATGTAATATGAATAGGTTTACAAAATTGGCAAGGCTAGGAATTAAAGCCCATTATCCAAACATGGTTTAGGATAGGAATTAAACCCCAAACGCGGTGACCTATTCTCAAATCTTGATGTAGCTCCCCAAATTTCTTCTTAATTCTATACGCGTTAAGCTTCCGCTCCTTGATCTATGAGACCCTACGTCTTTACTCTGATCCGAGCTAGTGTGTGTGGTGTACTCACAAAGTGGTTAATGTTTTATGGTGATAGAAAAAAAAATACACACTCTAGAACATGAATGCACCTTTTGTGATGTAAAAGGTGTATCTAGAGTGCTACAAACAATCCAAGGTGTATGAAAATCACAGACAGGCTACCCAAGAGAATCTCGACAAAAGACAGCTTAATATGACACCTTGGTCGTCAACCTTAATAAGCAAAATGAAGCCTTTTATATTCTAGGATTTAAAAAGCTGAAACTTATCTAATCTGTGCCTGGGCGCTCGAGCGCCTCACGAACGCGCGCAGGCACTACCAAGCACTGAATCGCACCATAGGCAGACCTCGAATGCAATAATTGTCTTTTATGACCAAATACACTAAAGCGCTCGAGCGAACATAGGACGCCTCAGAAACGCTGGTGAACGCCAAGAAGGCAAAGCTCTCATGGACAAAAAAATGGGTCATAAAATATATGGGCATTCGAGCAGTTCACGATCACCTCATGAACGCTGGTGAACACTGAGCGAGCGGTTCTCGAAGTAGTTCGGATTATTTCTAGAAGTTCGAGGGGCACTTGAGCGCATGAGGAGCGCATAGCGAGTGCAAGAGAAAATTTTGATTATTTTAAGTCCAAAAGATTGAGGATGGGTCCTATGGTCAACCTAATGCAATGCTTGATGGTGTAATGCATTTGTACACGGCCTAAAATTACCCAACCCAACGCAAAGATAAAAATAAGATAAAATACATACTCATGTAGAGGTAGTGTTCCGTTCGTTAGTCGCTTAGTCGTTAATCGCGTGAACGCTACTGTTTATTTTATTTATTTTACCAAGATTCACTACTAACTTGGTAGAAAACAGCAAGTCCAGGGTCGATCCCACAGGGAAAATGTGTTATTTTTGTGAGAGAATGTTTAAACTATTTAATTTAAAAAGGGAGTAAATCTTGGATTTGTTTTGAAAATTTTAGCAATAAAAAGTAAATAAACAATATAAGAATAATGTAGGTAATTAATGAGATAGGTTCCACCTCGGGGTTAGAATCCACCTTCACTTGATAATCTAGTTTCGATATAACTCCTATTTTATCTAGCTTTGAATCAGATTAGATCCTATCGTGACAAGACCAATATGGATATTCAAGAAAGATAGATTTCAATTTCAACAAGGCATACTCTATCCAGAGCATAGCATATCTCAAGTTCTACTCTTAAAATCCTGATTCGCAATACGACATAGTCTATCCAAGATTATTGCACGGCCCGTCTGGAGCACGACCCGTCTTATCCATTGCATAGGCTATCACAAATATGCATATTCGAACAGTTAAAATAATCATGTAACACTCATTTAATGCAATTACAAAAAACTTAAACGGGAATTAAATTAATTAGAAAATATTATTATTGCATAACAATCTGATTACAAAGTATAAATAAAATATAGAATTAATCTACTTCTATGTTACCAAGTTAGGGCTTCATCATCACCCGAGGCGGAGGTAAGGACATAGCCACTCATGGTTGGGTAGAGCTCCATTTTCAAGTTGATATTGATCGTCATCAGCAGCTCCTTGGCGAGGTTCGGACCTTCTAGAGGTGACTTGGTCCGGGTGGCCAAAGGAATGAGAGAACTATCTAAACTATGTTTCTAGAACTAAATTATGGAATGAAAAATACTAAATACAAGGGTCAAATTTATTGTTTTTCTGGTTCCTCAAATTTAGTAACTCTGATATGGAGCGTCTGGATGGTTGTTCCTCGGTGTCTGGACGGAAATTGCTTGAAGATCATGTCAGTTTCCTATTTCGGAGCGTCAGGACGGTCGGCGTAAGCGTCTGGACATTCGGTGTAAGCGTCGGTACGGTCGGATATAGCTTTAGGATGTTCGGCATGATAAACATCTGGACTATCGTGGTATGAGCCTCTGGACTTTCGGTGTAAACGTCTAGACGGTTGTCTTTCAATGTCCGGACGGTTTGTTTTACTTTTGGTGGTCTTCATTTTGTTGCATCTTTTTGTTGTTAAAGTGGCTGTTTTGTCGTAGTTTTGCATCACTCCTCCAATTCCTGCCTTATACACAAAAACACTATAAAAAACATATTATATGATAAATAGGGACTAACTCAGTGTAAATTAACAGATCT
>JAULLE010427708.1:0-10929 GCA_035668155.1 Sarracenia purpurea
GGAGGCATGGTCATGGCATGCAAGACTAGGGTTTTTTTTGGTTCTCATATTATCTATATATATCGACTTCGAAGCATTTTAAGAATAATAATAATATCATTATTATTATTCCTATCCAAAATACATAGAAAAATATATATATAAAATATACACCAAAACCACCCATGATAGGGCCGGCCCTAGTAGAGAAAATAGAACAGAGCGGGAGAAAAAATCTCCTCTTTCTCTCCAACTGAATATATCCAAACCTTATTTCTAGCTATCCGAGATTTATTAAAATATATCTAAGCTAAAGATTAGGCAACAATATTCTCCTAGGGCCGGCCACCTAGGGATAAATACCAAGGTATGCCAAATACCAAAAATGCCCCCAAATATTTAATTTAATACCTCGAGCGTCCCAGCGATAAATCCGACAATCGAATTAAATTAAATAACCGAAACCTACCAAAACACGTGCATATAGAAGGGCTACATGAGGGATCACAAGGAAGTATAGGACACGGGTTAATCGTACGAGAATACTGGATATCCCGAACTCAAGCCCCGAGCTTGATCCATTCTCGTATAAGTCAAGACTTATTCCACAAAAGGCCCTGATAGAACTCAGGGCCCTAAACTTGAATTATGTCTCGAGTTTCCAATTATCAGATGCACTGCCTCCTCCCCACGTTTAAGAAATGGATTCCCGATAACTGAATTAGGTTACTGACAACCCGGTTTGAAAATCTTCTTTTCCTCGTAACCGCACCGCTTAAATTATTGATATGCCAGATCAAATTATCCACTGCGCAGATTTGGCATCATCAAACTTATAAGAAAAGCACACAAGGGAACCCCTCAACCTATATGAGACATGGTTTCTGTCAACTGATTATCAACCATCGAACGAATAATGCTAGCACCCAACCCACCGGTCATATTGATCTCGCAATAGAAATCTCAGCCATTGGTGACTCAAACAACTGGACACTATCCAAACATGATTCGATCAATCACGTCAGGATTAAGAGTCCATGCAATCCCAGATAATATAGGATGTAGATCAATTCATATAGTCAACATAGAATTGATCATCCTATTGATCCCGCTCAATACACTCAAAGTGTACTAACACATCGATCTCGAAACTCAAATCCCAAGATAGGGATTCAATCCTTTCAACTTAGCCAAGATCAGCTAATATAATAATGTGCTACAACCATCCCAATGGACAGTCCGGGTCCATTGCGGTTATGAGCCCACTTATACATTTTTCAAAACCTTTGACCCAATCTTCCCCGCTTCATGCGACGAGTCAAATACCGGACAAGATATATAGACAATACATATATACATCATACATAATATATGAAATCAAATTTTCATATCCTCTTAATTGATCTCATTAATATTTCTGGGATCCTGGATAATATGTAAAAGCATGGCTTTTAAGTATACCATTCTAACAGTAGGGTGCCAGAAAGATGTGCTGGAGTGAGCTCGGGAGAGGTTTTAACTCAAGTGCTGGTGGGGCTTCTAGGGATGGTATGGTGGGTATGGATGAGAGTGGGGGTAGTCAGTTAAGATGGCATGTAAGGCTTACTGTGTTGCCTCCTCGATTTGGTCAATTGCAAAGTAATTAACTTCTAGTGCTGGGTGGTGGGAGACATGAAATACATTAATCCGAATGTGCAGCGTAAATTATCATGCTTGTATGGGTCCTCCCTGTTGGCCCAGATATGAAACCTAGAGGGGGGGGGGGGGTGATTAGGTTTACTAGCAAACTTGTAGCAATTTTATACTCTAATTCTTCTCTTTTAAATAATTCAAACACTTAAACAAATAAGAGAATGTGCAGCGTAAATTAAAATAATTAAAGTCCAAGAAATGTAAACAGAACGAAAAAGAAAAGCAAACCAAAACATAAGGTTTATAGTGGTTCGGCCAAATCCTGGCCTACGCCCACTCTCTCAAGCAGCACTTAAGTTTCCACTATGGGACAGTGCTTACGGGTGCACTCCAAACCGGATACAGAAGATTTACAAGCTATCCTCTGACCTGGAAGATTTACAGGCTATCCTCCGATGTAGAAGGTTTGAGGCTACTTCCGACATATTATTGTTGAAGGCCCATCGAAGCCTATTCCTCTTTGTAAGGCGAAGCGAAACCTTGCTTAGAATAGAGTAGTATCAGTAGTAGTTGTGGTCCTCCTTGATGAGGTGATTTACAATTTAAAAGCTCACGACAATGATTTCTCTCCCTCTCTCTCTCCCTCTCCCTCTCTTTTGAATATGATTACAAGCAATGAGAAAAATGTAGAGAAGAGGAGTACAATAGCTGGTATAAAAAACCAGAGAGAAAGTCTAAAATAAAGCTCAAAGATTAGGAATTGAAAATATGAGCTAGAAATAGGGGAATCGTTGTTGTTATTATTAATCACTTTTTCACTTGTGTTGACCAACCCTAGAGACTTCAAATCATTGTCCTTAAATAACCTTCTTCAATATATGAACGTTTTAGGAGAAGATATAGCCATTGGGAAGAAAAATAGATATGTTGCAGCACCAGATTATCAAATACAAGCGTGAAAGTGTCGAACCCTTCTTGAGAAGTGTCGAACCTGTCATGGCTGCTGAGGATTGTGACGAACATTCCTTCAAAGTGACGAACCTTTCTCGTACTGGAACTATGGAAAGTGTCGAACCTTACTTGGCTCTGGGAGAGAGAAAAGGCTCAGGATAAAAGTGGCGAACCTTATGATTATTGTGCCGAACCTTTCTCCTGACTCAGCCTCAAATGTATTGACCCTTACTTCCAAAGTGTCAAAATTTTTCCTTCAAGGCTTCAGGTTGAACCTAGCTTCCAAAGTGACGAACATTTCATAAATGAGATGAACTTGTCAACACATAAAGTGCCGAACCTTTCATCAAAGGTGTCGAACCTTTTCCCAAAAATCATCAGGATGAACTTGCCCTTGAAAAGCGACCAATCTTTACTTGGAAGTGATGAACTTACCTCGAGAAGGGATGAACTTGCCACAACTGAAAGAGCCAAACTTTTGTCCAAAGGTGTCAAACTTTTTCCTTGAAGCTTCAATGCTGAGCTGTCCTTTGTCTTGGTCAAAAGGGACAAACCCATTTGCTGGAAGTGATGAACCTTGTTCTTCCTCTTAGAAAAGTCTTGAACTTTTATATCAAAAGTGTCAAACTTTTCTTCGGCTCAAACCTTCGACAAAAGTGACGAACCTTTGGAAAGAATGTGACGATCATCTTCTCCCTTTAACTGAAAGTATCGAACTTTCTAATAGAAAGTGTTGAACTTTTTCTCCATTTACCAGAAGGTGTCAAACTTTCAACTGAAGGTGTCGAACTTTTCTTCAACTGAAAATAAGCTTAGACTTCAAACGTTTCAGTACTTCAGAGAAAAATTCAACTGATCATATCTCCTTTGTCTGAGCTCAAGATGAGGTTAATCTTAGATGCAAATTGAATCCCTAGAAGTTCTCTATCCAACGAAGCAAGTCTTGCAAACGAATTCCTTTGGTAGAGAGTATTATGCCTGTAAAATCGAGGGTATGTCAGTTTGGGTTTTGGTCTTCCCTTAGCTGAGTAACTCCAAAAGACTTCAACTCCAATTTCCTTGATCTTCAAAGACTTGACTTGACTTTTTATGATTTTGAGCTTGAAATTTCATCTCTCCTTAGTCTAGGCAATCTCACATGATCTTCAAACTACTTCAATCTCTAAAGATACTTGGTCTCTTCTAGTTCTTCAAAGGAAACCTCAAGGTGTCTTCCCTTCGACTATCCACTAGCTTCTTGGAATACTTCAACCCACTTATTGAAGTCAAGGATGGCGTCATCTTCCTTTATGCCGCCAAGGCACTTCAGGTAACAAGCAAGCTTTGAGCTTGCTTGTACTTCTTGATCAACATATCCAATGGGGTGAGCTTTGTCTGTTACTGAGACACCTCAAGTAATAAGCAAGCTCAAAGCTTGCTTGTACTTATTGATCAACATATCAAGAGGTGAGAGCTTTGTAACTTCGAGGTGTCACTGCTTCCTTTCTTCATCACCTTTAATCTCATGTCTCAATAGGGTCCACAACTTTTTGCTGTCTTGCCCAACTTGAGATTGAGTATGATCTACTCCTTGGAATTCTTCTGAGGTTCCTTGCTCAATATGAGAAGTCGATCCATTAGTTGTCTTGACATAACCATTCTCTTCTTGATTACCCAAATCCAGTCAGACTGTCCAAAGCTAGTCTTCTCTTGACTTAAGCTGAGCTTCATGATATATAGACTTGAAAAATACTAACACTCATGCAAACAAGTCATAGTGCTATCATGATAAAAACAATATGTTTATACATTAAATACATGATGCACACATAAAGATGATCAAAAAGAGAAGACTATCAATTTTATTAAACACCAATTCAAATGATTTTTAATGTTGGGACACTTGATTAATCATGGTGGTTTTGTAGGACTAACAATTAAATAAATAAATTTATTTAATTTTTATATTTATCAAAACTAAACTTCATTAAAAAGATGATACCAAGTTTATCAAGTGAAAGATTAACATCCAAAAGATCAAATCAATTGGTTGTTATAAGTCAAAACAAACAAAGGCTTGATTGAAATTCCTTTAGCCTAACACTCACTATTGAGTCCGTAGAATAAGGGCAATAGTTGCAACAAGTTTGGTCTTATTTCGTAGTTGTCGTTCCCAGCGTTGGTGGGTGCTATGCAGCTGGCAGATTCGTAAGTCTTTGGAATGTAATATTCCATTAATGCTTTAAGTTATAGATCTACTTGATCGGCTTGTTCATTTTGTTGGTTTCCAGTGGCATTAGCATTGCGTACTTCAGCCATGGTGGGCGAGGGTAAAGGTGCAGGGGATCTTGGGAAAAGGGAATGTTCTTGTGAGTGCTTAGTTGAGTCTACAGGTCTATTCAATTTCTCGGTCAATTGGTATCAAGTCACTATACAGGGAGAGGTGACTGCGCATATAGTAATTGATATCAGAAAACAAAGGCAACAGGTGACTTGAGAGGGAGTACCGTCCAGACGGAAAACAAAAGCGTCCAGATGCGGATGAGAGAGAAGAGTTCGGATGAAAAAAGTGAAAGTCTGGATGGATGACGGTGATATGATTTTTTTATGAATTTCTATTTGTAATAGAAAATTCATAAATCTGAAAACCAGAGATAAAAATATTTTCAAATTTAATAATAGGATAAAAATAATTTAGCCATATCTTCCTCGGCAACGACGGCAAAAACTGGTTACTCGTATCGTCTTACTACAATTTTAAACCCAAGTCCTCACTAACAAGTTGCTAGTGGAGAGTCCGGATCGATCCCACGAGGAAAATAGGCAAGCTAACAAATATATTTAAAAGAACATTCAATCTTAATATATTTAAAAGGATTTTGGATTTTTGTATTAAAAAAGACTATTTAATTAATTACATTTACTTCTAATTAAGTTATACTAAGCTAACAAATAAGATTTAATGAGAAAGAATTTACCTCAGGTTAGAATCCACCTTCGTTTGATTTTCTAGTTTCAATTAATTTCTTATTTTATTTAGCCTTTAATAGATTCAAATCCTACTATGACATGACCAGTATGGAATTCAAAAAAATAGATTTTCATGCAAACACGACATATGTTATCTATGATATTGGCATGGACTATCCGGAGTGTAATCCGTCTCATCAATGGCATAAAATATCGCATGTGAACAATTAAAATCCCCAAATATTAAATATAGCATACCCTATCCAAGATTATAGCACGTCTCGTTCGGAGTAAGATCCGTTTTATCCATGCCATAGACTATCTCATATTTAATCTTCGAATAACAATAAGCACAATTATGCAACACTCATTTAATTCAATAATAGAAAGATTAAATGGAATATTAATTAAATTAGAGAAATAATAATTTTCCAATGATCAAACCTATCGTGGAATATAATTGTTGCATAACGAACCCATTACAAAAGGCTAAAATAAAATAATAAAGTTAATCTACTCCTAAATTACAAAACTCTTGCTTCAGCTGAACCCAGGGCAGAAAAGAGACTTAGCCACACATGGTCGGGGTAGAAACCATCTTCGAGTTGTTGTCGACTAGCATATGTAGCTCCTCGTCAAGGCTCAGACCTTCCAGTACTGACTTAGTAGGGGTGGAAATGTAATTAGAGAGAAGTAGAAGGGTTTTGGTCGAAGGACCTGGATGTCATAAATGAGGGGGGTCGGGTGTAATAATAGTTTTTCAAGAGTTTGAGTCCTTCTCAGATTAGGAGTTGATGGCATGACTAGTCTGGCCGGAATCATCCAGTCCAGATGGAAACGACGGCTAGGGTCCGGACGATATCGGTAAGTCTGGACAGTTTTGGCGATGGTAGTCCTGATTGGTGACGGCCTTATGTCGCGACGGTGTTGCCGACGAGAGTCCAGACTATAACATCCTGACCTAAACCAATATCCAACTAATATAAAAACATCTTAAACCTAATATGCTTTAGGCCGGTTTAACTCCAAAATAATCTAACTCTGTAAATTTTTAAAAATTTCGGTAGAGTTTCCCCTATTTTTGGACTAACCCGAGACGGGAAATAACCTGTAAACAAGGTACCTGGACAATCTATATATCAACAATCTGCATACACGGGAAAACTAGACTATTTTAAGTTACATCACGCCGTTATCCGACATAACTATACTATTATCCAATCTATAGCAGAAATAGCTAACTAAACTTTAAAATCATGAACTAACCAAACCACAATCTAAAATCTTAATATGGCAAGGGTGGCCCTTTGGCACTTGCGACCCATAGAAAATCTATAACAAAGTAAACTAACTAAACCAAAGAAAAAAATAAAACTACCCAGCGGAATCTCACAACCATACAAGAAATGAGAAGTGACCTTATGGTCGTACAGTTATCTAACAACAAAAACTAAATACAATTGGCTTTACATTCATTAACTAGGAATAATGAAATGTATAAATAAAATAAAAGTGTTTAAGCTCCAACTTATCCCATCCTTGCTCCAATCGTCCAAAATCTCCTTTTTCTTAACATGAAAAATGCTGAGGTGGCTGAGCCACAATTGTAGTATAATAGACAACATAAATCGCAAAATGATATATAAGATTGATTATGCAGCAATATCAAAATAAGATTTTTGAGGCAAAAAGTCTTATAAGCATAAAAGGAGCCACGTCTGCATAATTTGGTTTTTAGTATAAAAACCTCATTTACCACGAATGTTTGATAGAAAAGTATTGGTTTAAAACCAGGTTTTCTCATAGAGCTCATTTTACATTGTAAGTCTATAGAAGAAACAAAAATGCTCAGATAAGTGTATCTATATTTCAGAAAGGATAATATGATCATGCTCATGTGAATGAGGTACATACATTCAATAAGAAAACACCATGTATCGTAAAGTAGACGTGATAAGTCCCATAACTTAGCTCGTAAACCTTACGTGTACATACGCACACATCACTATGTTGTAAGTATTTTTGTACCATAAGTCCATATTCACATTCCAAGTCCAAAAATTGTTATAAAGTGTGAACTATATGTAAATTTTATGAGAGGGAAGAAAATCACATAAGGCATCTACTCAAGGTTTCATGTTGTTGCATATCCAATTATTTTTACCAATGCATATAAGAATAATGCATTCACTCTCACATTCCCGCCACTTCATACACCAGCACAACTTTATAACTCAATAGTCATGAGTTGAGGGCTTGGTCAACCCATATCCGAGCACAATTTCGAAACCGAGGGGTTTGAGGGCTTGGTCGACCCTTATCCGAACTATATCTGAGCACAATTTTACAAGCTGAAGCTTGAGGGCTTAGGCGGCCTGTATCCAAGCACAATTCCATATCCGAGAACAATTTTACTAGCCAAAGCATGAGGACTTGGTCGAGCCATATTCGAGCCATATCCGAGCACAATTTGACAATCCAACACAAAATGGATTGAGGGCTTGGTCGACCCTTTCTCTATTCCAACACAACATATCCATATGAGATCTTATATCCAAACCATAATGCACCCAATGCAAGGAAATGCAATGATGCATAAACTATTCATCATTCAACAACCTATTTCAAACACCAATAACATAGGTTATTATAAGGGAGCCTAAGCATCTACAAGTACATCAATCACAATCCACACAACATACACATGTTGGTAATGTACTAACATCGTAGCATATTATCCAAATCAACCACGTCACTATATCAGGTGTCGTGTATATAACAATACACCTTTACAATTTTAGGTCCCATATTCACATCAAATGTTCAATACTACAATTTATATTCTTCATTTCATTTATAAGTACAAAATCTCATTTCAATGTAATACCCATAGTCACATGTATTTATTTGAAGTCGACTTTTCTAAAGGTTCAATATAAAGTCGAATTTCCTTATTACCGAGCAATTAACTTAGAATTACTCCCACTTATCCAAAAACCTCCCAATTTGACTCATAGGCCAATTCATAAACCAATCTTGTATTATTAAAATCAATTTCTCAAAAATGTTTTGGATTAGCTAAAACCCGTTTAGTGACTTACCAGCTTGTTAAGGAAAAATTAATTTCCTTTCTCCAAAAATTACCCAATTGGCACCGTATGTTACATTCTAGATCAATTTCTAAAAATTATCTCAATTGCAACAAAAATCCCAAATCGGTCCAAAAATACCCAAACCAAACTCTAATTTTCCCAAAGCCTAAATCGATCAATCAATAACAATTATAGCAAGTTAGGATAATTACCATAATGCTCTATATCATGTTCTAATACCTAATTTCAAGATTTAAGCAAGAAATGAACAAAAAAATTCACATCTCGTTCTCGTCGGGTGCTTCTGCACCCTAGATTTTGGTTGGTTATGAAATCTTTGAAAAAGATACAATCTATATCAGTGGATAGGTTTAGAATGTCTAGAATCCTACCTTTGTTGAAGAAATTGCAAGAAAATCAAACTGGTTGGCACAAAATCGACTGACGAAGGCACGCGGTGGTTCGGTGCGCCGCTTGCTTTGTTTCTCCCCCTTTTCTTCCCTCTATCTTGCTGCCTGTGGTGGGCGAAGGCTCGCCAGTGGTCTTTGGAACCGGTGGTGGCGTTGCTGATGACCAATGGTCCCCTCCTCCACTTCTCTCTTCTCCGATCTTTCTCTCGCTCACAAACTTTTTCCCTCTCTCTATTTTTTGTGCGGGACTTATGCGCGTGTTTGGCAAGATTTTCTTTTTATTGAGAAGATTCTACACACCCCTATAAAAGAATAATTAATTTTGTCCTTTCTCTTAGAAAATGAATTTTGTGAATACACTAAATTTTTTTAACCTTTTTAAATTCACGGGTAAAGATTAAATCAATAACCACCTTATTTGATTTAGAAAAAAGTATTCAAAGATAAAATCAATTATCAAAAACTGTTTGACTTTAAATTAAATTATTAAAAAAAAGAGTGCAGGTCATTACACGGACGGTAATATAGAGTCTGGACGGTGTGTGCTGGTTTTGGTCTTTTTCCTCACTTTTCATCTTGTGCTGTGCATTTGCCTGTTTTATTGCTGTTTTAGTGTAGTTTTGTGTTTCTTCTCCAAAACCTTTGTAAAGATAATAACACTACAAAAACACAACATTAAACAACATCTCAGGGCTAACGTAGTGTAAATAGTGGGATTAAATCGTCACTGTTGAGTGCCGAACACACCCTCCAACTTACACTTTGCTTGTCCTCGAGCAAAGTTAAAAATAAACAGTAATGAATAGAAACATCAACAGTTACTACCAAACTAATCCCAATAGGTTTTCACATGTATCTTGAAAATTTTAGTGATAAATTTGTAAATGTTCATACCCTTGGCTTTTAAACCGAATCATTTTGAAGTCGTAAAATCATCATAATAGTTTTCTCGACCTTGCACCTAATGTGTGTGCGTGTGAATCCTAATCAATATTCCACATGCATACCTTCGAATCAATCAAACTTAAATAGCTGAAGCAACCGGATCTCGACTTCAAAATCTCATCGGTTGTTTACTCAGAATAAATCTCTCAGAAACTGGATATAATGTACATCTCTCAAGACATGTGAAAGAGGTGATAAGTATTATAGAAATTTTTTACACATACCTTAGACACTGAAGAACATAGTTTCCAAGGATTGACTTAGAATCTCGTGATTGGAATACTGATTATTAGGAACAATTTTAAGTAAATCCTTCAATTCATATTATCTGTTGGGATCAACTACGGCTTCATTTTGGGTTGTAACGTTTGGTAAGAAGCTTTTTATAGGCTCGGGTCAAGTATATAGCACTATCTAAATAAAAGGTAACCGAAAAGATATCAATAGCTAAATATGTCGAACCAGGAGTTGCAACGTGGTGTAATCACATCACTATGACTGCACCATATACTGAAGCCAAAAATTACAGTGTGGCATCATCACCTCGTCATCGCTGCATCATAATAGTACCACGGCTTTACAACGTGGTTTCATTACCTCACAATCGTTGCCTTGCTGCATTTCAGAACTGTTCTTTGCTTTATCTTCATGAGTTGCACGACCGTATAAAAATTTTATACTTAAATTGCTGTGGTATTTATGTAACAAAGTGCTTTGCTTTTCATTTCTTCCTTGTATTGGCCCGATATCTTTTTTAGTTACCAATAATTTATATAAGCGCCTTTTGGATATTATTTGGGTTTCTAAAAAAAAACATGGAGCATTTTATGTTCTAAGGTTCAAAATGGGGACCTAGGACAATGTTTGTAGCCAAGAAACAAACAGGTTGAAATAGTCAAACATGGCCTAATATCATTTCTCAAAATTTAACACAATTTTTTAGAAGCTTAATTGTATTGCGTATTCCAAAT
>JAULLE010428814.1:0-10927 GCA_035668155.1 Sarracenia purpurea
CAATGTCTTGTGATGCATCATATACCCAAGGTAACACATCTTCCTTCTTCCTATAAGGTTGTATGTTTGTCTATCCTTGTTAGGTATAGATTTTTGCTTAGGTTATATATGTTGTTTCTAGCATAGTTATTGCATGTCTTTTCTTTTGTTAAGCATTGCATTAATAGCATGTTGGTTGAGGAAACCCTTGTTACGATGACCGTAGGTTTTGAGACTTGCATTAGTTTCATGACCCTAGGCTCGGTTGTCTTGCCGTGTAGTAACTTGAGACCATGTGACTTGTTATAGTCTCACACTCTTGTCTCTCGGTCAGTAGTTCCAAAGAAGCCTCTGATGTTACCACCCTTCGGTGTGCCGTAGTTCTTACCTTTCTTAGTATCGGTAACTAGACCGTACTTGGAGTCATAACCATAGATGTCCTTGACCTTATATTTGGTGTTCATCTTGGTTATGATTCTTGTCATCATTCCCACCACCTTCCACCTGCACTGTGCTTGAACGCACACATGGTTGAGGTATCTCGGAACCCTCTTTGATAGGGATATTGGAACTAGTTCCAGTGGACTACATGCTACTCACGACATCTGTCTGGATTGAGTATGATGATACTCATAGGACTTTGGAGGCTCGAAGGGGATCGGGGCTTATCTCTCAAGAGTAGAAGATAGGTTTTCCGTCGAAAATTATAGGTGTTTCCTTATCTGTCTATCTTGTAAACCTTTTGGCTTATAGTGCATAGTTTCCACCGTGTGTCGGTGCCGTGGTTTTCATCACGGGGTGCTTCCCTAGGATTTCCACGTATATCGTGTGTCTCCTTATGGTTGTTGGATGTTATAGTTTTTTACAGCTTTATGTTAATGTTTTAATTATTAACTTTAACTTGCTATGATGTTAAGCTTGCTAGTTAATTAATTAAAATTGAATAAATTTTAATTTTTTGGCTTGTAACCTATTCCCCCCATAGGTTAGTCTAACAGTTCGCAGCACTACTTTCACATATCATTATTGGCACAAAATGGGTCTTTATGAACAAAAAAGATAAAAATGGTAATATAACTAGAAATAAAGTTAGGTTGGTTACCCAAGGATTCAATTAAGAAGAGGGCATTGATTATGATGAGACATTTGTACCCGTAGCTAGGATGGAAGCCAAATGCATGCTACTTGCATTTGCATCTCATAAGAATTTCAAACCTTTTCAACTGAATGTAAAGAGTTTATTGAAGAAGAAGTTTATGTTAAATAACCACCCAGTTTTGAGAATCATGTTTTTAAACTGTCAAAAAAACTTTATGGTTTAAAACAAGCTCCTAAAGTTTGGTATGAACCATTAAGTTGTTTTTTTTATTAGAAAATGGTTTTAATCGTGGAAAGATTGACACCACTTTACTAATATGGATATGGATAATGATTTCGCTAAATATATGTAATGTGAATTTGAAATGAGGCTCATGGATTAATTCTACTTTTTTCTTAGTTTACAAATAAAACAAACGCCAAATGAGATTTTCATAAATCAATCTAAGTATGTTAAAGATCTTTTGAAATGTTTTGGTATGAATGACTTAAAACCTATTAGTACAGCTATGAGTACAACCACAAAACATAACAAGGACGAGAATGCCAAAAGTGTTGATTTAAAACGGTTTAGAGGCATGATCGAAAGCTTCTTATATTTAACGGCGAGTAGGCCTGATATTATGTTTAGTGTATATCTTTGTGCACGCTTTCAAGCTTGTCCAAAAGAATTACATTTGATAGCCGTGAAACGTATTTTATGATATTTGGTACCCAAGTCATAGCTTGTTTGAATTGATTAGTTACTTTGATGCTGACTTTGCTAGTTGCAAAGTGGAAGGCAAGAGTACTTCAGAGACATGCCATTTGCTTGGGCAATCTTTAGTTTCATGGTCAAGCAAGAAGCAAAACTCAGTTGCCTTATCAACTGCCAAAGTCAAATATGTGATTGCAGGTAGTTGTTGTACGCAAACATTGTATATAAAACAACAATTAGAGGACTTTAAATTGATGTATGATCATATTCATATTTTGTGTGATAATACGAGTGCTATATGTTTAACTAAAAATCTAATTCAACATTCACAACCAAAACATATAGAGATTAGATATCACTTTATTCGTGATCATGCAGAAAACAGAGATGTTACATTAAAATTTATTAATACGGAAAGACAACTTGTTGATATCTTCACAAAACCCCTTCAAGAAGATCGTTTAAACTCAAATTTGTAGAGAACTAGGCATGTTTCATGTTTCTGATTTATGATTGTTTGAATGCCTGCTATGTTCTTTCATGCTGTGTGAAGATGTGTTGACACAATTGTAAACGTGTCGACACCTTTATGTATTGTGTCGACACAATTGGATGATGTGTTTACACAAATCTGGGTGAAAGTGGTACTAAGTCGACCCCCTTCTATTTAGTGTCGACACCACTTTGTTTTTTCCGTGTCTCACAAATTTGAGTCGACCTAAACAGTGTTTGTGTCGACCCAACTATTCTTTTGTGTCGACTCATATCGAATATGTGTTGACACCCAGTTCCCTGTTTGGACACCCCCTGACGCTATACATCTCATGTCGACACCTAATGCACTGTGTCAACACAAGTCGTTGCCTATTGATCAGCACTTGAAAGTGACGATTTAATCCCATTATTTACACTAGGTTAGACCTAAGATATTATTTAATGTTATGTTTTTGTAGTGTTTTCCGTGTTTAGACAGGATTGGGTGAGAAGACGCAAAATGTCAACAAAACAGCAACAAAACAAGCAAACAAGTGAAACAAGACGAAAAATTGAAGAAAAGTCCAAAACCAGCACCAGACCATCCAGACTCTACATTCCCGTCCGAACTCTTGTCGCCATTACCGTCCGGACGCGCCGATTCCGTTCGGACTCTTTGTGCCATCAGTTCCTAATCTGAGAAGAACTCCAACTTCTGAAAAACTATAAATAGACCCAGACCCCCCTCATTTATGACATCCCAATACTTTGCGAAAAGTCCTTTCTTCTTCTAAAATTACACTTCTGACCCATTTGTGCCAGGACTGGAAGGTCCTCAAAAAGGAGCTTCCGACGATAGTCGACAACAACTCGAAGATGGTTTTTACCCCAACCATGCGTGGCTAAGGTCCCTTGTCTATCCCGGGTTCGGATGAAGCCCGAGTTTGGTATTTTAGGAGTAGATTAATTTTTTTATTTTATTTTTATCATTTTTATTTGGATTCGTTATGCAACTATTATATTACACGACATGTTTGATAGTAGGAAAATATTCTTCATCTAATTTAATTAATATTTCATTTAATCTTTCTGTGATTGTATTAAATAAGAGTTGCATAATTGTGCTTTATTTGTTATTCGAAGATTAAATATGAGATATTCTATGTCATGGATAAGACCAGTCATACTCCGGACGATCCGTGCTATAATCTTGGATAGAATATACCTTATTTAATATTCGGGATTTTAATTGTAAACATGAGATATTTTATGCTATTGACGAGACGAATCTATGCTCCGGATAATCCGTGCCAATGTCTTTGATAGAATATGCCTTGTTTTCATGTAAATCTATTTTTCTTGAATTCCATACTGGTCATGTCCCAGTAAGATTTGAATATGATAAAGGCTAAATAAAATACGAAATTAATTGAAACTAGAATACTAAACAAATATGGATTCTAACCTGAGATAGATTCTTTCTCAAACTTTAACTTATCTTTATTATTTGTTAGCTTAGCTTAGTTTAATTAACGTTAGTTTCAATTAAAATATTGTTTTTATAAAATCAAAATCCAAGATTCATTTGTGAATTAGATTAAAATATTTTTGAGATTAAATAATTGGAACATACTTCCTTTTGCCGCATATTCTTCGTGGGAACGATCCTGACTTACCACTAGCTCCTTAGTTAGTGTAAATGTTGATATTAAACTTGATTGCGAGGCGACGCGTATCAGTTTTTGGCGCTGTTGCCAGGGAAAATTTCGACAAAAATATTTTTTTAAAAACTAATTATTGAATCTGAAAATAATTTTAATTTAATCATCTTATTTTTCAGTCTGGTTTTGAGATTTTTAGTTCTTTTTTGTTTAAAAATAGATTTGTAAAATCGAAACACTGCCATCGTCCGGACATACTATTTCTCCGTCCAGACTACTCCTGGAACCGTTCGGACTCTTCTTCTCCATCCACGCGGGTTTACACAAGTGAGCCTGCTTCGTTTCTTTTTCTAGTAATCATTGGTACATGCTTGGTCCCTGCTCCCTGGTGTGTGACTTAGCACCATTTGATTCTGAAATCGAATGCACCTGTAGACTCAACCGAGCGACTACGAGATCATCCCCTTTCCCCCGATCTCCCGCACCTCCACACCCACCCTCCATGGCTGACAGTCAAAACGCTGATCCTGCCGGTAATCGGTAGAATGTTCTAGCCGATCAAGTTAATCTCCAACTCAAGGCCTTGATGGAATACTACATTCCAACAGCCTACGAGTCTACCACCTGCATAATGCCACCCAATCTTAGGGTTGACAACTATGAAATAAGACCCAATCTATTGCAACTACTACCTCTATTTCACGGACTTAGTAGTGAGGAGCCCAATAAGCACATTGATGAGTTCTCAGAAATCTCTTCGACAATAAGACTTAACAATCTGCCAGATGAAGCCAAACACCTTAAGTTGTTTCCATTCTCACTTCGAGACAAGGTCAAGTATTGTCTTAAGTCCTTAGGACCAAATGCCATAACAATTTGGGCTAAGCTTTAACAAAAATTCCTTCACAAGTTCTTCCCCATCGAGCCATAACATGTTTTAATCAACTGGAAGGCGAGACATTCCATAAGACCTGGGAAAGACTTAAGGAGCTCATCCGGAGTTGTCCCTACCATCAAGTCCCAAAATGGCAGTTGGTTCAAAACTTCTACGAAGGTTTGTTGCCAGAGTACCGTCAATACATCGACGCTTTGTACGAAGACGTATTTATGCTAAATAACAAGATAAACGTCTGGGCTCATCTGGAAAAGTTGAGTGAAAGCTCACAACACCAAGTGTCGGTCTCTCGTACTGACAGGGTGGCAACTTAGAAAAAAAGTGGACTTTATGAGGTGAGTCAAAATGTTGATCTTTAAAACCAAGTGAAATCCCTCACAAAGAAGCTTGATAAGCTATTCACCACTGCACTACCCGTGGCTCAACCACCCTTAACCATGCAAGATGTTTGTTCCTTGTGTGATAGCCCTGCACACTTTGTCACTGAATGTCCCGCTGCTGATCAATTCCCCGATTTCATCCAAGAGCAAGTTAACGTTGCTCAAGGATTCTCTCAGCCAGGCAACGACCCTTACTTCAATACATATAACCATGGCTGGATAAACCATCCAAACTTTGGGTGGAGAAATCAACAACAATCAGCTAGACCACCACCGTAGACTCAAGCACCTAGGCCTGCTTACAACTCTTACAACCAACATGCCTATCATCCCCCACAGCTAGAACCTGCTCTAACTCCCCAAGCCCCAGACTTTGAGGAGACTGTGTTGAAAGCCCCGAAGGACTTGGATGTGAAAACGCAACTCTTGAGTTCTCACTCTCAATCTATTGCCAAGATGGAGACCCATGTAGGACAGATTACCGCATCACTTGTAAGGACCGGAATCTAGATTGCACGCGTGTCGTGTTTTGGCATGCTTGGGGAAGCCTTGGGCTGAGGGATCAAGGACCGTTTTAGGTTTTGAGCTTTAATTCTAAACCAGCGTTCGTTTGGTTTTTCGGGAAATCGGTTAAAAGTTTTAGGAGAATTAAAGTCAATTGGCGATTCAAGGTCCGATGATCACACCGTTTGTGTTCGAAGCTTTGTTATATTTTTCTTAAGCATTAGGCCAAGTTTGAGGACGTTCGGATTGGGAACGAGTCTCGGTTTTTAAGTTTCAGATTTGTGTACAACAGCGGTGAGCGATCGAGAGATATATGTTGGTAGAGCTTATAAAGGCGGTGACATGTTTTGATTTTTGGTTATTTCCTTAAGCTTTTACTCTCCTCCTTCTCGCTAGAACCAGATTTGAGGCCTGGAGCTTGGCTTTTCTGCTGTTGGGTGTCCGTGCTTAGATTCTGAAGCCGCACGGTCGATCAGGGAGTCGAGGGCTATGCGTTCACCGAGCCAGAATTCGATTCTGACACTTTTGGCTAGCCTTGTTTTAGGTATTTTCTGGTTTGGATTGTCTTGCAAGGTAGGAATCGACCTACTCTTAAACTTTACTTATTGTATGTAAGGGTAATTTCGATTTTTTAAGCTTAAAGTGGGCTTTATATGGGATATCTGCATTTTTGAGCTCCGAACCCGGGTTTTCTAGGAAACTTTTTGGCTTTCCTTGGTTGTGAGCATGATTAGAAGATATCTATCTTTTCAGAATTGATTTTAGGTTGTATATGCTTAAATGGTGTTATTTGCGATGTTTAGCAGTTTTATGATTTATCGGGCTTAGAAATAACGAATTAAAAATAAGTTAGTTTTCTGGCATCTATGAGCAGATTGTGACTTAACCGTGTTTTTAGATTTTTGATTTGTTAGCCATAGCTGAAATCATGTACAAATGGGGTAGTTTCCTTGTTTGGGGTTTTTGGGTAAAAACGGATTTTGGAGTGGATTTTTCCAAAACGGTTTCACCTTTTTTATAAAAGTGGTGAGGTTAGAACCTTGTGGTTCAAAAGATATTCTTTTTCAGCAACTCCTGATTGACCAAATGGGTGCAAAGTCATAGCTTTTGTTTTAAAAGTCAAACCTTTTCCCTTTTTAAATTAAATTTATGACTCGACATGAACTCGGAGTTTTATGAACTTGTGTTCTTTATACGAAGACAAGAGGTAACCCTAATCTCATTAATCTCTCATTACACTTTCTCTCTCTACATACTCCTCTATCCCTCTCTCTACACGGCACATGAAGACCCTAATGCTTCATATTTGAACAATCATCTAATTTGATCGTCGGAGGGTCTTCGGCCGGCTCCACACCGGTGTCCCAAGGCTAACTCCTTATTTTGTAGGATTTCGGGGACGAGCGTGGAGAACTAGATTTGGACGCTATCAATATATATATATCATGGTATATCTTGGTGACATGAATGACACTCTTACCTTTTGGTTATGACGGGTTTATGACTCATGGTTTTACGTGCTTGGCACGGGTTTTCATCTTCACGTGGCTTATAGCAAGTATGATTATATATCGGTTTCTTGGTAAACCGTAGGTTAGGTAATCATGGGACTTGTTATAGACATGGTTGATGTTGTTTGCCTTACATGCCAGTATCCTAGGTGATGTTCTATTAGGTTTTCAGGGTGTCCTGCCCTTAACGAAGTGAGACGATACTATATGTTGGCGAGCACTTTTGTTGGCACAACCATAAAAGCAAGCAGCGTCACGTGGCATTCGTGCTATGTTGGCGAGTACTTTTGTTGTCATGGCCATAAAAGCAGGCAGCTTCATAGGCGTGCCGGCACCCTATGAGACGTCCTAATGGGTTTAGGGATTACCCGGTAGGAGATGTCATTATTTTAGGACAGAATCCGTTTGAGTGAACCCTAGGCTATTTAAGGTGGAACCCGTTTGGATGAGCCTGATGCAGTTGAAGTTTGGATATCTTGTATATTCGGTTATATTGTGAACCTACATATTTTTGAGTGAGTTATACTGTCTATAAGTTATGGTATGGGACATAGCCTATATTTAGTATGAGGGAAAATGTATTTCTCAGCTTATATTTCTATTAAGTTGGTTAACTGATCATGTTGCTCACATTGCACATGTTACGCTTGCATGTAGAGTTAGATATGGCACCATTATGCATTTCCTGTTAGTTGAGGGACACCTTTGCCTCATAGGTTTGGGTTATCTTGAGATAGCACTTTGTTGGGTGCTGACCACAAGTCTGGCACAGTTGATGATGTTGGGTTGGAGGATTCCTCACCCTTGTTTTTTTTGTCACTGCTTACATGCATGTGGTTCATATCTATTGTTAGATATGGTTGTACTATTGTATCGATATCTGGATGGGGTATCGGGTTGGTTGGGTAGAACATATTCTGTTATGTTCTTAGGATCAAGATAGTTGTTATCATATTTCTTGGTTCTCGTATCCGGTGGATAGGTACGGTGTATATAGGATTATACTATTATGTATATCCGGTGGTTAGTATTTGATATCCTGTATGTATATCATGTATTGTTTACGCTTAAGCTTTATAGATTGGTTTGGTGTACAAGCGGTAGGCCTTGAACTAGTGTTTATACGTGTTGTATAGATTGTTATATCTAGGTTATAGATATGGTTTAGAATGGACATTGCTAGTTATTTGATATTCGGTATTAGAATATCCTGTATATTGTTTAAGCTTGAGTATGATATCTCGTATTAGATATGGTTGTTTAATATTCTGTATATCTTGTGAACTGTCAAGTTCATATTAGTCACTTGGACTCGAGTTATTTGCTTATACTTGCGGCATAAGGTGTTTAGCTTATGTTATTTTACTTTTCTACAACTATGACGATGCGATATCTGTATTTTTATTGGTTTCAGTTAAATTGTATGTGCATATCGCATGTCATCCTTATAAAGCATGTTTAGTTCACTGGTAGTTTGTTTCTACGAGCCTGTGGCTCACGTTGTCCTTGACAACGTAGGTGATCGCAGTAGGGATGTAGCTGGATGAGGAGGGAAGCTCCTAGAGATCTTTTTTTGCTTGTAGCGTTATGTTTTGGTTGGCAACTCTGTTTATTGCCTTACTTTAGATTGTATATCTAAGTTGGTAGACTTGTTGGTTTTGTGGTTAAGCTTTCTAGCTTGGACCTTCGCTTTTCAGCATGTTTTATCCGGGCACTGTGGTCTCAATTTATTTATTTATTTGTTTTAGCATGTTCATATACTGCTTGTGGTGAGGCCGATGTGCCGGGTGGGTGATTTGGGTTTAGTTTGGTTGGGTTTGCGCTCTATAGAGACGTATGTTGGTTAGGTTTTTCTTTGGTTTAAGAAAAACATGGTTTTTATAAAATTTTTGAACAACCAGATTTTGCCTTGGAAAACTCTCGGCCATGTGTGCGCTCGAGTGGTCCCCTATTTTTTGGGCAGCCCGAAAATGGTTCTAATTTTTGTAAACTTTGGGGGTTTAATGGCAAGCTTTTTGGTAAACTTTTCAAGCTTATTAGTTATACTATTTTTGATATAAAATGGTTTTATTCGTCATGACATTGTTTTGTTTAAAACTTAAAGGCTTTTCTTAAGTTTTAATTGGCTGGTTTTGATCTCGTCTTTGTTTAAGCTTTTGGTTTTGTTTCCATGGTTAGTTTCTAGTGCACCCGATTTTGGGGCATTACAACTTGTTATCAGAGCTCTAGGTTCGATTACCTAAGGAGCTGTGGGAGTGGTTTGTCCCTTCGAGAGTGTTGTTGCATGTTGCATTCATGTTTGAAATGCTAGTTTGTTGAACTTGTGCATGCTATGTGTTATGTGAGTATGGGGAGAAGACTGGAGGATGATTTGTCTTGCCTCGGGCATCCATTGTATAGGTTTGGGGTTTCAGTTAGGGATGCTTTTGGCCAACGTTCATTCTAACGAAGAAAACCAAACAGGTTAATCGGATTAACTTATCACTCCAAGAGTTCTATCTCGGTAGGTGTTACATGTTTTGGTTTCACCTGTTGCTAGGTTTAGCATGCTGTTATATCTCCTCTTAGCTTACGTATATAGCTATGGTGTCACCATGTGGTGGAGAATGGGTTGATGAACATGGTATTGTCGAGTATGCGACTCATGTTGATTAGGATCATATGAAGAGTATAGACGTGTTGCAGCGGACTCTGATTGCTATGCAGATGATAGTGGAGACTATGAGAGGGCTGGTAGGGCCGTCGATTTGAAAGGAGGACATGTTAGTAGAGGCTCATAGAGCCAGAGAGTTCGAGGCACATCGGGAGAGTTCTGGTCCTCGGTTTGGAGGACACGCTCAGAAGAGGGCAATGATTGGAGGTTCGAGACCTGCACCATATGGTGCTCGACCATCGGCGGATAGGAGGGGCACATACGGCGAGATTGTCCACATCAGGCATGCAATCAGCAGCGGATTAGGACTCAGGCTTAGGGAGGACTTCACTTTCTTGTTACGACTGCGGTCAAGTGGGCCACCTCCGAAGGGATTGCCATCACAGAGCGGAGGTACCGAGGTATGCAGAGGGAGTGACTGAGTCATATGCCGGTTCATCAGCTGGGAAAGGTATGCTTCTAGTATGTTGTATGTGGGCCAGAGTTTTTATCGGCACCAGGGTATCGCGCTTGTTTATCGTCCCTTTATCGCCTTGGCATTGGGTTAGGGACGGATCTCTGAGAGAGAGTGTCTAGATATGCATATACCTGTTGGCATCGTAGTGGTTTTACGACAGGTCTAGAGAGGATGAGAGTTACGGATCGCGGATCGTTTCTTCTTCTTTAGCCTTTTAGTTTTGTATATGTATATGTGCGCGTTCGGCGTTTTCACGAGAGGTGCGTGACGTTTGGGGTTGGACACCCTAATTGTTTCTATCTAGGCTTGAGTGATTTCGGAGACGAAATCCTTTTTAGTGGTAGATGTTGTAAGGACCTGAACCTAGATTGTATGTGTGTCGTGTTTTGGCACACTTGGGGAAGCCTTAGGCCAAAGGATCATGGATCGTTTCGGGTTTTGAGCTCTAATTCTAAACTAACATTCGTTTGGTTTTTCAAAAAATTGGTTATAAGTTTTAAGAGAACTAAATTTTATTGGCGATTCGAGGTCCGATGATCGCGCCGTTTGTTTTTGAAGCTTCTTTATATTTTTCTTAAGCGTTGGGCCAAGTTTGAGGACGTTCGGGTTGGGAACGGG
>JAULLE010429919.1:0-10924 GCA_035668155.1 Sarracenia purpurea
ACCATGTATGTGTCGCCTCCAACGTTTTGATTTCATGAAGAACGGGTGGATTTTTAATTAAAAATAATTTTTTTTGAGAACCCGACGCTTCCGCTTGGCCGGCTCCAACAAAAAGAAGTATGAGATAGACTTGAAGTTACCCATGAAGGTACAAATCAAGTAAAAGAGTAAAAAATCTGTTTGCTTGTGCATAACTATGAATTATTCAAAATGAAGCATGATGAAACAATTTTTGATATGTTTACATGCTTTACTGACATTATTAATGGACTAAAATCTATTTGCAAGATTTATTCTAATGCAAAGATGGTAAATTTTGTTTTAAGTGCATGCTTAAGTGTTGGGAAGCAAAGGTCACAGCTATTCAAGAAGTTAAAAACCTCAACACCCTTAGTCTAAAAGCGCTCTTTGGTTCTCTCATGACCCATGAGATGAACATAAAGATGGACGATGAGGATGACAACAAAAAGAAGAAAGGCATCGCCTTCAAGTCCTCAACCCATGACGAAGAATCCAAGGAAAACTCCTCAAGTGATGAAAATGAAGACATGGCTTTGATCACAAAGAAAGTCAAAAGGTTTCTTAGAAATAAGAAATAAGGAGGAAGAAAGTTCTTTAAGAAGGAATGACATCGAGGTGTGCCTACCAAATTTAAAGGCGACTCTAGCAAATTCAAGAACGAATTCAAAAATGAAGAAATCATCTGCTATGAGTGTAAAAAGTCTAGACACGTCAAACCTGAATGTGCTCAACTCAAAAAGCAATTCAAAATGGGTTTCAAAAAGACCATGATAGTTGTTTGGGGAGAAAGTGATGACAGCATCTCTGAGGATGAAAATGAAGAAAATGAAGTAGCAAACCTATGCCTCATGACCATAGAAGATGATGAGGTAACTCCTGACCCTTTTTCTTTAGATGAACTACAAAGTGAATTTGAAGATTTACATGATGAGTTGACAAAAATGGGTGCAAAAAATTCTATCATAAAAAATTAGTTCTTTCCTCCTCAATTGAAATTGAAACCTTGAAGAGTGAAAAATCTATTTTATCAAAACAAGTTTCTGTTTTGAAAGAAGAAAACAAGGCTTTAAGTGAAAAGGTTGAGGATCTTACAAAAATTGTTTACAAGTTCACTCAAGGAAAGAACAATTTGGATAAACTTCTTGGCATGCAAAAATATGTTTTTGACAAAGATGGAATTGGATATAAGCCCAAGAAGAAACAAAAATTCTTAAGCAACATTTTTATCAAAGCATCATCTAATCATACAAATGACACTTGCTTTCATTGTTATGAGTATGGACACATTGTCATGCATTGTCCACACAGAAAACTCTCTAATAATTCTGTCAAGAAGGCTTGGGTTCCTAATGGAACACATCCTCAAGGAACTAACACCAAAGGACCCATGAAAAATTTGGTACCAAAAATCAAAACTTAATTCTCCTTGCAGGTATGTCTCAAATCTTCATTCAATGAGGGGATGTGGCATCTCAATAGTGCTTGTTCACAACACATGACAGGCGACCAATCGATGTTTGCATCTCTCAAGCCAAAAGATGGTGGATTTGTGATCTTTGGAGACAATAGTGAAGGAAAAATCATTGAAATTGACTGTATTGGTAAAATTCATTCCCCTTTTATTGAAAATATTTTTCTTGTTGATGGTTTGAAACATAACCTTCTTCGCATAAGCCAACTTTGTGACAAATGCCACAAGGTCGTGTTTGATCATGCTAAGTGTGTTATTGAAGATTCAACTAATAACAAAGTTATTTTTGAAGGTCATAGGCATGAAAATGTATATACATTTACACTAAATATTCTTTCCAAAAATGACACCAAGTGCTTAGCTGCCTTGAGTGATAATAGTTGGTTATGGCATAGAAGGTTTGGACATGCACACATGAACTTAATTTTCAATCTTTTGAAAAAAGAATTAGTGATTGGTTTACCCCAAATGAAATTTGAAAAAAATAAAGTGAGTGATGCATGTCAACAAGGCAAGCAAGTTAGAAGTTCTTTTCATTTAAAAAATAAGATTTCAACTTCTAGGCTACTACAACTATTGCACATGGACTTATTTGGTCCAATAAGGACTTCAAGCCTTGGAGGTAAGAGATATACCTGTGTCATTGTAGATAACTTTTCTAGATACACTTGGGTGCTATTCTTAGCTCATAATGGTGAAGCTTTTGCCTCATTTGCAAGATTGTCTCGGAGAATTCAAAATGAAAAAGGTTTTTAAATCACAAGTATCTGAAGTGATCATGGTAGAGAATTTAAAAATAAAGATTTTGAAAAGTTCTGTGATGAAAATGGTATTAACCATAACTTCTCTGCTCCTAAAACCCCTCAACAAAATAGAGTTGTTGAGAGAAATAATAGAACTTTGGAAGAAATGGTTAGAACCATGTTTTGTGAAAACAATCTACCAAGATACTTTTGGATCGAGGCTATCAACACCGCTTGTTTATCATAAACAGAGTTATGATATGAGCTTATCTCAAAAAAATGCCATATGAGCTATGAAATGGAAGAAAACCTAACATCAGTTATTTTCGCACCTTTGGGTGCAAATTTTTTGTTTTAAACAACAACAAAGAACTTTTGAGAAAGTTCGATGCAAAATCTGATGAAGGTATTTTCCTAGGATATTCTACATCTAGTAAAGCGTATAGAGTTTTTAACAAAAGGACCCTAGTTGTTAAAGAATATATACATGTTGTGTTTGATGAAACTAACCTTGGTTCTTCAAAGGATCTTAGTGAAGATAATTTGTTAGACCTAGAAAACTGTGTTGAAGATATCTTCATCACATAAAAGATAGTGCTAAATCAAGAGAAAGCTTCAAATTCTCAATAAATTGTAGTCCAACAAACTTCTGAATCTACAAATCCAGAAAATTCAGAATTACCAAAAGAGTGGAGGTTTGCTCATGGTCACCCGAAAGATCTTGTCATTGGTGATCCATCATAAGGTATCAAAACTCGATCCTCTCTACATAATGTTTGTGGTAATTTAGCATTCCTTTCCCAGACTGAACTAAAACATTTTGAGGAAGCTGTAAACGATGAGTTTTGGGCCTTGGCTATGCAAGAAGAGATAAATCAATTTGAAAGAAACAAAGTTTGGACTTTAGTCCCAAGACCTAAAGAACATTCCATCATCGGTACAAAATGGGTTTTTAGAAATAAAATGGATGAGAATTGAGTAGTTTTTTGGAACAAAGCTCGATTGGTAGTCTAAGGTTACAATCAAGAAGAAGTTATCGATTTTGGTGAGACTTTTGCTCATGTGGCTAGGCTTGAAGACATTAGGATGATGCTTGCTTTCCTATGCTTTAAAAACTTCAAATTCTATCAAATGGATGTCAAAAGTGCCTTTTTAAATGGTTTTATCTTGAAGAAAATTTATGTGAAACAACCTTCTGGTTTTGAAAATTCAGATTTAATTTTCAAACCATGTTTACAAACTTACCAAGGCTCTTTATGGTTTAAAGCAAGCACCTAGGACATGGTATGAAAGGCTATGCAAATTCTTGATTGAAAATGAGTTTTCAAGAGGAAAAAAAGATACCACCATTTTCATCAAATCTCAAGAAAATGATATACTAGTTGTACAAATTTATGTAGATGATATAATTTTTGGTACAACTAACGAATCTCTTTGCAAAGACTTTGTTAAGTGTATGCAAGGAGAATTCGAGATGAGCATGATGGGTGAGCTCAACTATTTTCTTGGACTCCAAATCAAACAAACTTAAGAAGGAATCTACATCAATCAAGCTAAATACACAAGGGACATATTGAAGAAGTTCAACATGCTAAAGGCAAAACTTATGGGAACTCCAATGTGTCCTACCACAAAGCTTGACAAAGATGAAGATGGTTTAGTAGTGGATGAAAAGCATTATAGAGGTATGATCGGTTCTCTACTTTACCTTACTACTAGTAGACTGGACATCATGTGACTGCTGTTAAGCGCATCCTTAGATACCTCTTAGGTACACAAAACTTAGGATTATTCTATCTTAGAGGAATAGTTTTTGAATTATTTGGCATTCTGATGTTGATTTTGCCGGATGTAAGGTTGATAGGAAAAGTACAAATGAAACTTGTCAATTTCTAGGACACTCTCTAATCTCTTGGTTTAGCAAGAAGTAGAACTCAGTAGCCTTATCTACTGTCGAGGTTGAATACATTGCGACTAGTAGCTGTTGTGCATAAATTCTTTGGATGAAACAACAACTACAGGATTATGCTTTTTGCTTAGATCATATTCCTATTAAATGTGATAACACTAGTGCAGTAAATATATCCAAGAACCCTAAACAACACTCAAGAACCAAGAACATAGAAATTAGACATCATTTTATAAGATATCATGTACAAAAGGGTAATATTGAACTCGAATTTATCGGCACAGATTACCAGTTAGCGGACATTTTCACAAAACCTCTAAATGAAGAAAGAATATGCTATATTAGAAGCGAACTTGGTATGTTATGTGCTCCAAATTCACGATTAAAATGACATACTAACCATGTCCTTTCATTGCATTTCAATACATTTAATGTTCTTTCTTGATATGTGAAAATATGCCGACACCACTTGTAAAAAGTGTCGACACCATTGTGTTCTGTGTTGACACAAAACTGTATAGAAGTGGCATTGTGAGAAAAGTGTTGACCCCTTTCTATTCAGTGTCGACAATATTTTGGTTTCCTGACACTTGGTAAATTTGTGTCAACACAAATATTAATCATGTCGACCCAAATAGCCGAATTTGTCGACACTAATTCTCTGTTTCGATACCCTCACTCGATACGAATAGTGTCGACATAAATCATTATGCCTATATATAGAGGCATTGTGAAACAACCCGAAATTTTTCTTTTTCTTATGATTTAAAATAAAAATTAAATATTGATTTTAAATCTTAGAAATAAATTTTTTGTGGTGTTAGTAAAAATTAAATGGTAATTCAATTAACCGTTTGACGGTGAGATTTTAAAAAGTAAAATAAGACTTTTTGAAGATTTTGGCAATTTAACTTTTTGCTAGATAAAATAAAATTTTTATTATATCTAGATATTTATCAAAATATCTTTACAAAAAAAATATCTAACAAAAGAAAAAAATATATAGAAAATACCCAAACAGGCGCATAGTAGCGAAAGAAGAAAAGAGAAGAAAACGAAAGAAAGAAGGAAAGAAAGGAAGAGATGGAAAATGAAAGAAAGGAAAGAGATGGAGAGGAAAGAGAGGAAAGAGGAGAGGGAGAAAGGAAGAGAAGGAGGAGGAGGAGGGTGGCACGACCCTTGCCGCTATCGGTTGCCGTCGATCCGCAACCTTCGACCGTTTTTGGATCAAAGGTTCATGTATCGTTAATGATTCGATATTTTTTTGCGGTTTCTTCTTTCCACGAGTTCTCGGATGGTGCTAGCTTGCTTCCACTACGGAGTTGAGGTAGGATATATGATTAACTTTTATTATTATCCAAGTATGGATTGTATATTCTCAAGAAAAGCGAGATTTTGACGTATTACGGTATGTATACAAATTTTGGGGATCAAAACAATGGGCTTTTGAAAATTGGTTTGTTTTTATACTTTCTTTTGCAAAAATCGGGGTTTAAGGGGTATAAATATAAGATTTTGTGAAAATAGTTAGTTCTCTTTTATTTATATTATGATTGGAGCTTACCTATATTTTCAGTTCGAAAAATGGTTAGGCATAGCTAAAAACATGTACAAACGGATTGGTTCATTTTGGGGAAAATGATAGATTTTGGGGAAAAGTAACTTTTTGGTAAAATTCTTCAAATTTAATTTTGCTTCTACAAAAGTGGCATGGATCGGGACATATGGTTCCATTTTGAAACTTTAGGGAATCATAATAGTTTTTTGAAAAGTTGGCGGTTGGATGGATTTTGAGGAAAATGTGTTTTTGGGGTTCATAGTCGGTAGCTGAATTGATTAATTAGACTTGGACCTGGTGGTGTTCCTTTTTCACAAATTAGTGATGTTCCTTGTGTTGGGTTGAGATAACCAACCCGGTGGTTTTCGGGTAGATTTCCTTCTTACCCATATCTGGTGAGAGTTAGTGCAGATACTTATGTTTTCTGTACAGCTGATAAGCTGGTTATGATATTCATGTTACACATATCATATTTGTTGGTTATGATATCACTGTAGTGTATATCCTATTTGTTGTTGAATTGATATTTTGTTTGAGTATATCATGCGAACTATTGATATCTTTATGGTAGATATCGTTATGCATGGATCATGTTTATTGAATTGATACATGTTGTAGATACTAAATTAGTTGATTAGAATATATCACTCTTATGCATATCCTGTGGTAGTTTACTATGATATCTTGTTGTTATATCATATTGCTGGTTTCGATATCCTGTGGGTGAATATCATGTCAATAGAAGATATTCATGTTATGTATATCTTGTGTTATGGTTGCTAACTCTATGTGAGTTAGACGGGGAGTATAGTGCATCCGACCTTCGCAGTTTTAGTCCATATTTATATAGACTCTATGTGAGTTAGACGGGATGTACGGTGCGTTCGACCCTTGTGGTTTTAGTCCGTGTTTATACAGACTCTATGTGAGTTAGACGGGGAGTTTGGTATATCTAACCCTCGCTGTTATAGTCTGTATTTATACATACTCTATGTGAGTTAGACGGGGAGTACGGTTCATCCGGCCCTCGCGGTTATAGTCCATATTTATACAGACTCTATGTGAGTTAGACGGGGAGTACGGTGCGTCCAGCCCTCACGATTTTAGTTTGTGGTTATATAGTCTCTATGAGAGTTATATACAACGTGAGTTTGTACTTGTAAATTTTATAAGATGGGGTATGAGACTTAACCTATATTTATTACGATGCAGGGGTTGGTGTGAGTTTGTACTTGTAATGTTTATGAGCTAAGGTATGGGATTTAGCTTATCTTCATTATGATACATAGTTTGGGGTGTTTAGTTGTGATGTAGGGTGTTATTTGTAAAATAAGTTTTTTTTTACAAAACGGTTATGTAAACTAGGGTTTTTAAGATGGAAAACATGGTTTTTTCTGAAATGTTTCAACACTTGTAATTATCACATAACCATCCCCACATGATATTTATGCATTCATTGTTTAGCATACATCCTATGAGCTAATGGGCTCATGTTGTTTTACAACAACATTTTAGGTGTTGGCTGCAAAGCATTGGTGGATTCTTGATGATGCAGTGGTTCGTCCCATTCACGAATGGACTAGGATATATATATATATATATATATATATATATATATATTCTGATGACATGAAGTAGTTTTACATATCCTTTTCAGATTAATGTATATCCATGTACTGTTATCGTAGATTATGGTGTAATGTAAGGTCTTAAGGCCATTTACATCCATTGTATGCTTGGTGAGAAATTTGGAATGGTTTTAGGTATCTCTGTCTTATGTACAGGATTTGGGTTTTTAAGAGTTGTATCAGTATTCTATCACATTGTTAGTTTACTTTATCACAACTCATGGATGTTTTAGATATTTAATAAAAATGTTTATTAAATTGGAGAAAAGTCGGGGTGTGACAGATTGGTATCAGAGCTCTAGGTTCGAATAACTTAGACCGTGGGGTGGGTTGTGTGCTATACCGTAAGAGTTAACTTGCATGTTGCATTCATGTTATGAGTATGTTAGTATGGTTGTCTTATGACGAGAAATGACTTGTGCATGCTATGTGGATATGTGGGTATGGAGATACGATTTTGAGGATGATATTATTTACTTTAGCATCCGGTTGACTACTTCGGGAATCTGATTAGAAAGGTGCCTTGCGAATGTCCATTCTAGCTAGAGACCCAAATGAGTTGTTCGGATTGAGATATCACTCCAATTGGCCTCCTCGGTGTGTGATAAGATGTTAATATGTTTATGTGTATAACTGTTAGCATGCTTATGTATATCATTGTTAACATGCTTACTTGTCTAGATGTTAACGTGTTTCGTGATAGAACTATTGCTTTTATATCGTGTGTTGCCTTACTCATAGGAGTAGGATGTTTACCTTACTTATGGGAGTAGGGTATAATGGTTAGTTGAGAGCACGTAGACCTATGCGTTAGGTGTTTGCTTTGGGTGGCCTTGAGGTAGAGGTGCTGGTTTGCACGTCATGAGCCGTGTTATGTCATGAGCCATGCGTTCTAATGCCGTATCCTTACGTGATGAGTTGTGTATTGCTGAGTGCATACAAATGGGGACGCTTCACACGATAGAGTGTGGATGGGAGTATAGCGGATGTGAGCGTGGTCATGGTGAGGTGTGACCCTTGGGGATAGAGGTCATGGTTGTGAGTTTTCTCAATTCCTTATTGAGAGAGTCCTTTGGTGGCTATGTGACATTGTGTCATCGTCAGTACCCCGTTTGGATTTGGGTGTTGCACCATGAGTGCATGTTTGAGCAATGCATTTGTTTGAGAACGAGTGCAGTGTGTCAGTTGGGAGGATCAACGAGAGGTTGCTAGGTTTTTCTGACCTTACAGATGTGTAGTGGCCGTAGTATGGCCTAGGAGCCTGGATGCTCTTTGATGAGTGGTTTGGGTTCCGAGAGGAGAAGGTCGGGTGTTATCTTCCGTGATTGGGGATCCTTTTGAAGGATCCTTCTAAGGCTGATGTTCAAGATGGTAATGGCAATTCGATTGGTGTGGTCGTGGACAGATAGGCTGCGGTTGCTTGGATTTTAGTGATTGTCGAGGTGATTAGCGGAGTGTGGAGTGGTTGTGCGACCGTATTCCTAGTATCTTCCAGGATTTGGTTTGGTATCTGGAACTCGAGCTTTAGAGGATGTATTGGGTATAGTTTGGTTTCATCCTCCGAAGGGAAGAATTGTTGGACACATTCAACTATGAGCAGGATGTTAATCCAAAGGTTTGGAGTTGCGTAAAAAGGGGAGAGGGTTTTCCTTTGACCAAACCCCTAGACGCGGATTTCAGGTATGTTTTTCCAGCTTGGGCTTGGTTCTGTCTTCGGTTCTTTTGCATTAGACCATGAGCCTGGTAGTAGGCACTCGGATAGTACGATCGACTTGATAGTCGTGAGTGTGCCCGTGGGACATTTAGTTGGATTTGAGATCATTATGGTTCAGAGTACCGTAGACGATCAGGGGTTTTTGTACAGTGAGGCACAAAGATGTTTCCTGATAATTGAGTGATGGTTGATGAATGAGCAGTTGTCTGGGTTGTGGTATCTTTGGGGGTTAGTTGAGGTGAGCCTTGTGTATGGTTTTTCTTAGAACACTTTTGTGTTTTGAGCCCTATAGGGTTCCTTTTAGGTTACCTTGGATGCTGGCTTAGTAGTGGTGTCGTTCGGCTGTTCGGTGTCGAGAGTTGTGTTGGTAGCCTCTTTTGGAAGAGAGATATGGGTGCTCGATTCTTTTGAGGCTCATTCTTACCGTGGTAGATTGGGAGTATGAGTGACTAGTGTAACACATGACCCATCGTAATTTCATCTTTTAGTTTAAACATGGTTTTCTTTTCTTTAAAAAGATGGAATAAAAAATTTACTACAAGATGAATTAAAACATGATCTTACTTTGGTGTGTTACAGCCAAGTGTTGGTGCCTTGAGGATATACTTGCGGCAGTACTTGTGTGGTCAACATTTGGAGTTGTGACCGGTGGTACAGGTCATGACTATGTTGTTTGACCTTTTGGTGGTTTTTAGTGAGTTGCAAGTGACGTGTTGGACGTGTTACTTGGATGCGTGGAGGTTCGTGTGAGAGACGAACCCTGAGTAGTTTAAGTTCTTTACCATATACTATGGTATGTTGTGCAATGATGAGTCAGTTTAGTGTCGTGTGTTGCCTTGACAAGTGGAGGGGAGTGTGTTATGTGTACGGTCAGGTTCAGGTTTACTATAGATGTGGCTCAGGTTTGTTATGATGGTCTGGTTGATATTTGGGAGGAGATGTCGAAAGATCATCGACCTGATGAACATGAAAGAGAATTGCAAGATGATGTCTGTGACAGATTGGTATCCGTTGTGAAGGATGATCTTGGTTATGTTTGCTAGATGTGTGGAATTCTTGTTGTGAGTTCAACAGTTGAGAATTTGGATGTGTATAAAGGATCGATCCTCTGTTTGGAATCCTTACGTGAGACCATAGGAATCCTTTGCTTGGTGTGACGTGTTGCACCTTGTATCAGTGAGGTCCTATAGCCGTGTTGTGGGTTAGTGTGTGACCGGTGAGACCTTTTGGTAAGGATGGTTTTGATGAACCGTTTGGGGTCCGTTGTGTGTCAGTGAGATTGTTCGTCTTTCTGGAGTTTTAGTCTCTTCCGTGTCTGATCAAGATCATTGTTTTTCCGTACGTTTGAGAACATAGTATACAGTTGGTTATGGGTATCAGTTATCCAAGTATTCGGGTTATTTGTTACTTGAGGTATGTTTGATTTCGAAGACGATCTCCTAAGTGTGAGAGGTTGTAACAACTCGAATTTTTTCTTTTTCTTATGATTTAAAGTCAAGAATAAAATATTGATTTTAAACGTTGGAAATAAAATTTTTGTGATGTTAGCAAAAATTAAATGGTTATTTAATTAACCGTTTGATAGTGAGATTTAAAAAGTTAAAATAAATTTTTTAGAGATTTTGATAATTTAACTTTTTGCTAGATAAAATAAAAATTTTATCTTATTCTTTGGGCTAGATATAAGTATATATATATATATATATATATATCTAGATATTTATCAAAATATCTTTACAAAAAAATATCTAACAAAAGAAAAAAAATAGAAAATAACCAAACTGGTGCATATCAGCGCCAATAGGGGTGTTAAAAAAAACCGAATGAACCGGTAATCCGGACCGAACCGGACCAGATCGTACGGTTGGGTGCGGTTATTT
>JAULLE010432118.1:0-10914 GCA_035668155.1 Sarracenia purpurea
TTGTAGTTGTTTTTAGTTATCATTTTGACACAAAAAACATATTTATTAGAATTTATGTTGCTTTTAAAATAAAAAAAACAACGATATTGGTGTATGGTAAAAGAGTTTCACTATCTAAGTATCTATGACATTACAATAAATATTATAAATTATATAATTGATAAATTATAAATTATAAATTATAAATTTTGTAATTATTAAATCATAAATATTTAACATTGATCTTAAATTCATTAAATCATTAAATCTTAAATTCCTAATAAAAAAATAACATTAATGATACTTTTCCCGATTAATAACATTAATCTTAAATTCATAAATCATAAATCTTTAACATTATTAAATCATAAATTTAGTAATTATTAAATCATAAATCTTTAACATTAATCTTAAATTCATTGAATCATTAAATCTTAAATTCCTAATAAAAAATTAACATTATTGATACTTTTCCCAATTAATAACATTAATCTTAAATTCCTAAATAATTTATAAATTAAGTAATTATTAAATCATAAATCTTTAACATTAATCTTAAATTCATTAAATCATTAAATCTTAAATTCCTCGTAACATTAATCTTAAATTTCTAATAAAACTTAAACCAAACAATGAAAAACATACCAAGCAGAGCCTTCCTTTGCCTAACTGGGCTCAACCCGAATCAATTGAATCAAATCCCCAAAATCAAATCAAACCTTCAGTTCGTTGACTGACTCGAGCCTTCGTCTTCCTTCGTCTTCTTAGCACATCCTCTTTCGTCTTCTCCTTCGTCTTCATTGGAGTTCCTCAGCAACCAAATCAAGCTCGGCCGATATACATGCAACCGAAAATGTCAATCGAAGTCGGAAATCATAGGTTCCAGAGGAGCCGACCACGATCGAAAGGATCAATCGATTTCAAAATCCAAGTTTGAATGCTCATACAACTGCAAGATTTCGGATTATATAGAGTTCGGAAGTGAGATTTTTATTCACCCGTGATTCACAGGTCGATTTTTTAATTCAAAGGTACGTATTTAATTTTTTACTATTTCTATCTTTTTCTGCTTTATTCTTTTGCGTGATATTCTTTCACCGAAAGTTTGATTCTTCTGTCTCCTTCTTCTTTCTCCTTTCACGATTTTTGATTTTTGTTCATGCAATGAGAATCGGCACAGTATCGGCCGTTACACTCTGATACGGTACCGATACCCGTTATGTATCGGCTGTAACGGCCAATACTTTGGTGATTTTCTTCACTACCGATTTTCTTGACTGTAACCTTATAGGCCCCCTAAAATCATGTTACGTATCGGCCGTTACGTTACGTAACGGCCGTTTTTTAGAACCCTGATTGTTACTTGGTTATTACATAACAAGCTTGTAGGATGAGATGTTGAAATCGAAGTTACTCTAGTATGTGTTTCAACTAAATCAACTCACAAGTGGTATATGCCATAGCTAGATCTAGACTTACCACTCGATCGAGCAACACTAACTTGTTTCTTGCTTGCCTAAAATTACCTTCAACAATCCACAATGAGTAGTAGTTGATCTCCTATCATACGGTAATTTAACCCAATTTTCATCTCCCTTGATTTGAGTATGTCTATCTGATACACCGAATTACAATTCGGTGCATTTTTTAGATGTCTCAGAATGCGCACAATAGCATCCTAATGACGAGTTTGTGGAGCATTTAAAAATTAATTGACAATTGTAATTGTAGAAGAAGAAAATGTTTGGGCTAGTAATGGTCAAATAATTTAACTTCCACTAATTGTTGATACCACCCGAGAACTACTAACAACTTATTTTGATTTACAACTAATTTGGTGTGTCAATAGGTTTTGAGCCAACACTTTCCATTTCACTCAACAAAAAATAAGAACATCTTTTATTTGAGGCATAGATACCCTAGCGTGATATAGGTATTTCAATACCCAAAATATATCTTGATTTTCCCATATCTCTAGTCTAAAATTTGGCCTATACAAACGATTTCAATTCCTCAATATCATTATTTTAAGATTTAAAGATAGAAAAATAGATAAGAGAGAGAAGAGAAAATAATTGTGATGGTGAATGAGAGAACACCAAAAATTGGGGTTAGCTCCATAATTACTAATATTTATATAATGAGTCAAACATACGATATTACAATAATACCCTTAACTTAACACTCCTCTTCAAGTTGGCACATTGTCGCATAGATGTTTTGCAAGTCCAACTTGCATACAATAGGTTGAAACACTTTACTACTAAGCCCTTTAGTAAATATATCAACTAACTGATTTTCAGACTGCACAAAGGACATGCAAATCAGGTCCTGGCATAGTTTCTCCTTGATGAAGTGTCGGTCAATCTCTATATGTTTTGTTATGTCATGTTGGATTAGGTTATGTGCTATAGTAATGGCAGCCTTGTTGAGTTTCATAGGTTTGTCGCATTTAATCCTCAAATCGTTTAATAGTACGTGAAGTCATATAAGTTCACAAATGTCATGTGCCATAGTCTTATACTCTGCCTATGCACTTGATCTAGATACTACCAATTGCTTTTCACTTCGTCAAGTGACCATGTTATCTCCCACAAAAGTACAATACCTCGATATAGTTCGTCTGTCATCAACTGAACAGGCCCCATCTGCATTTGTGAAAGCTTCCAATTTCATATGGCCGTGATGAGAGAACAATAGTCCTTTTCTAGCAGTAGACTTAAAGTACCATTGAATATGGTAACCCGCGTCAAGATGTACACTACAAGAGTCATGCATGAATTCACTGACAACCCCCACACTATAAGCGATATTAGATCAGGTATAAGATATGTATATAAGTCTTTTCACAAGTTTTTGAAATTGACCCTTGTCAACAGCTTTTCTATCATAACTACTGAGACTATGATTACCTCAATAGGTGAATCTGTAGGTCGGCAACCCATTATATCAGTTTCCTCTAACAAGTCGAGAATATACTTTCCTTGGGAAATGAAAATCTCACTATCTAATTAAGCTACCTTAATACCAAGGAAATATCGTACCACTTCCATATATTTCATCTCAAATTCTTTCATCAAGCTTGTCTTAAGACGAGATGCCTCCTCAGTATCATATCCCGTCACAAGTATGTCATCAACATATACAATAAGAATATAGTATAGTCTGCATGACTCTGTCGATTTTCAAATCTTAGCGTAGCTTTAAAGAATCTATCAAACCATGCTCGAAGAGACTGTTTTAACCCATATAGGGCCTTCTTCAGTTTGCACACATTCCCTTCATTCTCTCGAGATGAGAACCCTGGTGATGCATCCATATATACCTCATCTTTTAGATCACCATGAAGAAATGCGTTCTTCACATCCAACTGCTGGAGAGGCCAACCTAAATTGGCAACATGACAAAAGTATCCGAACTGAGTTCATTTTTGCTACTGAAGCAAAAGTCTATTAATAGTCAATGCCATAAGTTTGGGTAAAGTCCTTAGAAATTAGCCTAGTCTTGAATATCTCAATTGATCCATCTACTTTGTGCTTCACAGTAAATACCCATTTACACCCAATTGCCTTTTTTTTTTTGTTTTATGGAAGAGAAACGAACCAACAGATACTATTCATTTTTATGGTTGTCATCTCCTCAACCATAGCCTTATTCCACTTAGGATCTACAATGGCTTTCTTTCCACCCTTGGAATTGATATAGTGGACAAACTCGAGACAATGACATGATATATGACTGATAAAGAGTTATATGAGACAAAATGAGAAATTGAGTGCTGAGTACATGTTATAACACCTTTTCAAAGGGTGATAGGTAAATTACAAGTATCAACATTAACAATAGAGGATGCAGTACCAGGTGGATTAGTGGAATAGTCTGAACTAGAGGGCAAAGATCGCTCATATAATGATTTCTTCAAACGACAAATCAAATCTGACTTCTCCTGAACAATGAATCCTAGACATTCTGTATAAACTTATTACCGTAGATTACGGTGTAAGAAGACATTCTTCACATCCAATTGATGTAAACAAACATGAATGCATGGGATATCAAAAGGCAAACAGAAGAAGCCTTTGCTAATATCGAGAATATTTTGGAGTAATAAATGATGCACTTGGGTATATCCTTTTGCCACAAGACTTGAGCTCTTAGGAATTAGCGACCATACATTAAACTGTCACACTTGTGCTGGCTCCTTTCTAGGGCTGCAAACGATCCAAAGCCATCCATGAATGGCCTTTTCTTGGCGCACATTTTGGCTCGTTAAAGCTCGTTTGTGTAAGAGGTGAGCCAAGTTTGAGCTTTTCTCAGAGATCCTTTATTAATGGGCTGAGCCCATGAAGCTTCCCTGAGCGAGTTAATGAACAATATCATGGTTTGAGTTCAATTATCCGCTGCTCTTTAATAAAAAGTTCCTGAAACCATTCAGTTTCCATGCTTCAAATTCAATAGACTACTAGACCTTAGGAGGTGATAGTTCATTTGACAACACTAATGTAAATGTGGTTTCTGTATTTTGTGACCAAGCAGGAACATGTACTGGTGAACATGGCGTTGGTACAGGGAAAATGAAGGTACGGCAATCTTATTCTGTTATACACCACTTCATGTAACTTAATCCTATGTTAACCACCTAATGCATTGGCACAGAGTCTCTATGATTATTATTAGCACCCAAGAAGCATGAACATTTCTATAAAGGAGCCGTGTTGTGTCGGGAACCCGTGTTGGACACTGACGGTCCTAAAATTGTGCCTGACACTTATAAAACGTATCATAATTAAAAAATCAAAATTACGACATCAAAAACATTTTTTCTACACTTTGTGCGCACTTTGATGACACTTTTTGAACCCGTTCAAATACATGTTATGCAATGAATCTCTTCATAGTAATAACGCTTTGCATTTTTCAAAATACAATTTTATACACCCAAAATATTTTGAAACCTTTTACATCATGTCATATATGACTTTTTAATTTAACTAGTGATATGTTTTATGTGTATATTTGACATATGATAAGCATATAAACATATACATTTTTAACTTTGTTCCAAATGTGTGGTGTCATGCATTTTTTTGGAAGTTGACATTCTTATGTCGTGTTTGCGTAGCCGTATCTGAGTCCATGGTACTTAGTTATCCGTTGTGCTAACGGATCTGTGGCAGGGACTCATTTCCGAAGTTGCTTTGTCCGCTTAAGGGTTCTCTTTTAAAAACTTGCAGGATAGTTGTTGCATTCCCTTGAGAAGGATATTTGACTAATAAGCTAGTATTTGGTGTTTGGCAAAGCTTTTAGCTTCAGTTTTAGCTTGCTACTAATTTTAGCTATAAGTTATAATCTTTATCAAACACTCACAATTTATGTTACAAATTACAATTACTTTTTCTTGTATTTCAACAAGCTACAATATTTTCCAAATATTCACAACTTTTACTGCAAGTTATAATCTATAAGCTACTAGTTTTAGCAATGCCAAACGCCTATCAAGTTTTACTTGAACTGAATCATGTCTGACTGTTCCTATTGTTTGAGAGGGGAAAATAAAGATCAATGTTATGGTGGTCTATGTATTGCAGTACCTTGAGGAAGAACTTGGAATAGAGGCTCTGCAGACAATGAAAAGAATAAAAGCAGCTTTGGATCCCAACAACATCATGAATCCAGGAAAGCTCATACCTCCTCATGTTTGTTTTTGAGAGGAGTTGGACCCTAATGTTATTTAGTGGTTTGTTGTGGAAATTCGAACAATATTATACACCTTGTAATCAATGCCTGGGCTGCCCACTCTTCAACCTAAGAAGGAAGAAGTAAACGAAAAAGTGAACAAGAAAAATGCAGTCCCTATATGCTTAATAGTGTAATTTAATATAGTTTGCACATTGAATATTCTAATTGTGCCTACTTTCCTGCAATTATTTCCAGCGAGATTTGATTGAAGTTATTAATGCCCTTGTCGTGCATGATATATATATCTATACTATTAAATAAATGGAGCACCCATGAGTCTCCGTCACAATTTCACTACCCAAAATATCCCTAAATTTACTTTTTAATTCCATTACTTTTCAGTTCTCTTTAAAACAGTTAAAAGGTTAAAAATGTCAATTAAACAATTATCACAAATAACCGCCACTTGCCGAATAACTTCCACAACCATAGACATAGAACTCCATTTCTCTTCATTTGCTCTCAACTGAAACGGACAGGAATGAGTTCACCCAGAAATTGGTCAATTAGTTATGATTTCTCTCTCCGCCTTTTCATTTTTTATTTTCACAGAAAGAACACAACTCTCTCTCTCTCTCTCTCTCTCTCTCTCTCTCTCTCTCGGTTTACCATTTTCCGTCTTTTCAGAAAGCTAAGAACGCGTTAGATTTTTCCTCTGAAGAAGAAGAGGAAGAAGAGGATGAGGACTTCTTTGAAGAAGTTGCGAGGATTCGCGCTTCACAGGCACTGCGAGGCCAGGGAGAGAAGGGACTGTCCTCATCCACAATTTGTAGCCCAAGTGGAAGTAGAAAATGTAGTAATAGAAACGAAATCCAAGTGAAATTTTCAAAAGGTTCCAATCTTGCGCTCTCAAGATTTTCTAAATGCAATTACTTTGGCTGAAGTATGGCTACTCTTAGTATTTCTCCTCGAAACAGAAATGATATTCTTGAATTACATTTTCGTTTGGTTTCTTTTTCCCTATATTCGTCAAGCAAACATTCTGTTTAGGTTTTCTCACTAATTTCTTTCTTTTCACTGGAAACTTGAACGATTGGAATTCAATTCTCATTGCAACCGATCAAAAAAATATGAGACTGGGGGATTTTGACAAAGCTTTATTCGATACTATGATCCAAGTTTGTTAAGGAAAACTAAACATAATCTGAAAATGTTGGAAATCCTCTGATGTGTGGACTTTTTGAGGTTTCCTATTAGCATTATTTTTTAAAAGATTTAAATGCACAATCTACACTACTTAAAAAACTACCACACGTCTTTAAAAACTGTTTCAAACCCATTTGGCACTTTCTTACATTTGATTAACCATTTAATTTTGTTGGATTTTCATTCGCTCTATTTTGTTTTTCCGAATTAGAGAGATAAAAGATAGTTTTGTGTGTTTTACGAAACCCACAACAAACACGTTCCCTTCCGATTATGAGCCGCTACCCCTTCTTCTCTTCGATCCTTTACTTGCTTCTTCTTCCTCTACCTTTACTTTCTTCTGCTTCGGTCCTCTGTGAATAAGTGAAATATTAATCTATAACAATTCTCATTAACCATAACAATTGCCCTAAAATGGCTTTGGAGAGTAGAAGCTTTTGGGAGAACATGATGATGGAGGGGTTGATAAGATGGTCTCGATTATATTGTTCGAATTCGAAAAGGTTGAAGCCGATGATTCTCAAGAGGATTGAAAATAGATCAAATGACTACCCAGTGAGAGCCATGGTCCCCGTAGCCCAAGAAGTCAGGCCAGAAAATACAATAAAGATTAATTTTTTAAGTTTTTTCAACAATTAAAAGAAAATTGTATTTCTTGGTTTTAGTTGAGTTTATGGAATCTGAGTGTTTTATAGGAAATCAGATGGTAATTGTCTACCGTTTTAATTTTTTCGGATTTTCTCTTTCTCCCCATTTCCCTTTCTTTCTCTTTTCTTTCTTATATTTAATTTAATAACCTTAAATAGTTAAATCTTATTATATCGTTGGGCATGTGATAATTACATTTATTTTAAAGAAACTTATTGTATGTTAATTAATCTATAAATAAAAGTTTTATATTTAATTAAATTTTAAGATATTAAATAAATGTATTAATATTTTTTAAGAATTCAAGGTGCATCGGTGAATTATTTTAGGATTTTGGTAATCATATTTTGTACCAATAATTAATTTTATTCGTTGTTTTGTAATTTTTATTTCGTTAGTAATTGTAATGTCTTTGTTTAATGCGATTGTTTGATGGTTTGTTTTATAATTTTAAACTAATATTTTTTTTAAAATTTATTGTATGTAAATTATTGATATAAAAAATTAGATATTAAATTAAAAGTTATAATATCTAATAAATATATTATTTTTATTTGATATAGTATTCGAGTTGTGCATGTATCGCGTGCGTCTCGGTGGTGAGTATATATATATATACACACACGTAGATACATATATTGTGTGTCTATTTATATTTTTGGGATATCACATTCCACATCAGTGGAAGAGATAAATTAAATCTAATATATAAAAACATTGTGAGTTATTACAAATAACCTGAGTTTAAGTATTATAGATCGTGCTATTAATCTCTTTATTCAAATTATTCCATCAATTGTTCACTTGACTCGTATCAAATAATATCAGATTCAACTCTTGTCTCATTATGTGTTTCGTGGTAGCATGGATAAAGGAGGGGAGGTTCCGAAGAAGGATAGAGATTTTGAGATGATATATTTTGTGCACTTCAATAAACTTAGGTCACACGACGAGGGTGTTGTGTATTTTAGTGAGAAATATTAAGATACATCATTTCGTATCGATGAGAGATATAAATTAACTATGATATATTAAAAAAAAAACTTATGGGTTATTATTAATAACTTTTGCTTAACTATTTGGGTCATGTTAGTAGGTTTTTTAATAAATTTTTGAATCAATTGGTCACTCTTCTAAGTTTATTGCCACGAAGCTTGTCATGTAACCATAGTAATGAATTGACAATTCTATTTTTCTCTGAGAACTATTTCGAAATCTATGAAAAACTTTAGTAAAATTAATTAAATTAATAGTTATTTTAGTTTTTAAGAAAAGAGGAGAATTATTTCAAAATTTAGCTTGAGAAACTTTTCACACATAGTAAGGCTTTTAACAAATCACCCCTAAAAGATATTTAAATATGCAATTAACCTCCTAAAAAATTAATTTGAATAATTTGCTACTTGATTTTTATTTAATTACAGCAATATTCAAAATTATTTTTAAGAAAAAATGAGAATTATTTCAAAATTTAGCATGAGAAACTTTTCACATATAATAGGGCTTTTAACAATTTACCTCTAAAAGATATTCACATGTACAATTAACCTCTAAAAAATAATTTGAACAATTTGCTTCTTAATTTTTATTTAATTTTAACAATATCTCATCTAAATTAACTTCCATGCACATTTCCGTTAAGTTTTCAAAATATGTCAATCACAAGATATTTTTTAAAAAAAAAATCATAAAATTTACCATCATATATTTTTTTAAGAAAATTTTGTATATATAAATGATTAATTTTAATATTTTACATTTTTACTTCTTTTGTTCTATTTTTTATTTTAACTAATAGGGTTATATTTTAATATTAATTTGTTACTTTATAATAGTGCTATTGACATTTTTAAATTTATATTTTGGCTATTAGCTGATTACATCCTTTTTTTACACTATCTTTTAAAACAATTTCATAACATAAGATATAATCTATTTAAAGAAAATCTTCTAGAGCATCTCTTTAAGGAAATTTTATCTAGAAAATCTTGTTTAAATTTTGAATGTTAAAATTTGCTAACTCATATTGGTAGATAACTAATTAAATCTTTTGTAAATAATTTCGAATTCAAAATTCGAAGACATTAAAATTTGAGTTTTGGTGCTTTCAAGAAACTTTTTTCGAAAACCTTATTTTTGTTAATATATGTTAGCATAAACTCGTGCATATGCACGGTCCATTAATTAAGAAAAATAAATTATTATTGTAACACTGCAAACCCATAACAATATCAAGTGTGCGGAAATTAATTTAATAACGAGATCATAAGCCTTTAACCATAAAAACATTTAACTTTTTAAACTAGTTTAGAAATCCATAATTCAATCCATTTTAAAACAATTATAACAAATATCTTTTATGCTTAAAAACCTCCTTAAATGTGTTAAGGATAGATTCGGAAGGATAGCCAAACAAGTCCCAGACTTCAAGTCAAAACAAAACAAAAAAAAAATTGAAAATTGAAAAACAAGAGCACTGTTTGAGCGGTTTGAAGTCCATTCAAGCGGTGGGGTGGTAGTGGATTGAGTTTGAAAAACCCTGGAATTTTTTTAAAGTGTTGGAAATATAAAAGTTTTACTCCTCTTAAAAAATCAAGTCAAACCTTGGGTTAAAAAGTCTCCCAAAATATCCATAAGCATTAAAAATCTCTCCAAAACATGAAATTAGGACTTTCAATATTTCTTATATAAAAGAAATGTGTGGAATAAACGATAAATGACGATCTCCGACGATAAATAAAACCCCAATGGGATACCGATCTAACAACATGCAAAGTATGAATGTCTTAATCTTATGGCCTTACAAATCTGGGCTCCAACACCCAAACAACTACAATAAATTTGAAGGAACTACATTTACATTGGAATTACCTCAAAAAATGATACAACATCAAATTTGAATTCCTACACAAAATACATCCAAAAAGGGTCATCTCGACCGCCTCAAACATCATTCGACAACCTGCTTGCCTGGGTCACCTACACCGTTGTCAACAATGTGTGCCGAAGCTCGTAAGAAATAAATTACAAATGAACTATACATGATATGCGAAGATAATTATATGATATGCAATATTTAGTTTGCTAAAAGCTAATCAGTTTTCCCATCTAAAACACTTATCACATAATTTTTTTCCAAATCATGCAAACACCATTAAAAATATATATATTTTTAAATCCTTGTTTTACCCGCATCTCATCATTTGGTTATTAACATTGTAGGGAATTCCACTTACCACCAAAAACTTGTGAGTCACACACACCCGTCCATACACACATGAACACACACCCACACATGAGGACCATTAGACATGGCACCCGAATCGCGTAGTGATTCACACCTATGAACTGATGCCGAACAAGCTTACAGACACGACCAAGGCTACCCGTTGGCTTGGACCA
>JAULLE010434320.1:317-10910 GCA_035668155.1 Sarracenia purpurea
AATTTCCTTTTTAATTCATATAATCTCTATGATCCACATTTAGATCATCAACATAAATTCAACACCATCTATTATCTTCTTTACACATTCAAAGGCCAAATTTATTTAACATAGTCAAGACCACATTTCATAACGAATATTTAACATCTGTTCATTCTTTAAATTCCATGTTCCGCTTTACTCTTTATCACTTAACTCAAAATTTTTTTTTTGATTTCAAGTTCCCACATATTCCTAACACGAAATTTTCATGTCTTAGCTTAATGTATTTTCCTTTTGTTTTCTTTAGACCATAAGTTACACATTAACATCTTAATCTCACAAGGTGATTCCATATTAATTTTCACATTCTAATAACATACTTCATATTTTTTTCCATAATTTCCTTAATTTCAACCTATTTACAACGCATAATTTCCATAATTAAGATTCACTATTTCAAATCATAATTTCTTAGTGAAGTCAAAATGTCACAATGTAGCTTAATTGTCCCAAAATTCAACCGAAGCCATGCATTGTCTCAACTTACTTTATTTAGGAGAAATTACATAAATAAATCTTCTTTAACGCTCAACTTTTATCCACTACTCTTATCCCTGTAACTAATCAGTTAGATTTAGTTCACCTTAAGAATTTTAATTAATAGTCTTAAACTCAATTACTAGCGAAATCCCAATCTAAGTCCAATTTCCAGTATAATTCAATCTCTAATTTCAACTTCAATATGATTTTCATACTCAATTTCTGAGCTTCAAACTCAATTCAATTCTAATTCAATCTCAGATTTAATTCTAACTCCTCTCTAATTCACTTAAATTTCTATCCCATTTGAAACATGAAAATCAACCTTTTAACACTCAATTCAACTTTTAACTCAATTCCAAGCCATCGATTTCAAATACAATGCAATCTAAGTTTTCGGATGGACAAAAGATTCTGTAAACAACAAAATCACGACCAAGTAACACAAGCTAAGAAAATATCATATCCGATTTTTAGGTCTTCAAATTAATGATCTCATTCACAAGCATACCAAGCTCTAAGTTGTGATTCCTAACAATTTCCATCATATAACCATGAAAACGAATTAGAGTAGTCCGAATTCCTACCTTAATCGAACCCGAACCGAAATCTTGATCAAGATGACAATCGATGCGAACAGTGGCTTGCGATGGAAGTGATAACCCAATTCTCCGTTCCTTCTTCAACTTGGAAACTAGAATCATGAAGTAGAGAAGACTCCGAGATGTGACCCTAATGATTCTTGATCAATTCATCAATTGATCGGGGTACTAGTTTAATCAAAAACAATTAATCAAATTAGAAAATTATTCAAAATCATGAACTGAAGGAAGAAAGTGAAACTAGGCTTTTCATTGGTGATAGCAGAGGACGAAGAGGACATAAGTGGAGGGTAAAATCCAAATCGATTCATTTGATCCAAAGCATGAATCGAAACATTAAAATTGATTAAATTACATCAATTAATCAATTTAATTGTCGTAATCAAAATTGATTCGGTTCGGAAGCCAAATCTACGTTTCCTGCTAAGCTTTAAAACGCTCTATTTTTCGGTGAGAATTTGCTTTCGGGTTAAACTAAAATTTCATGAAAATTTAGCAACTCAATCATAAGAAATTGGTGATGGCAAATTTGAAATCTCACGTCAAAGAATCAAATCGAATCATTGAAGAGATGTGGTGAACACCGAAAATGACTCGTCGAGCATCAGAGATCAATGAACTCCGAAGATGAATCAACAAATGGAAATTTTGAGATTTTCGTCGACGTCTCCTTCATCGATTTTGTATTTGTAAATCGTCTTTGATTTTGAATGTCATTTGCAAATTAGAAATTCAATTTGATCTTGATTCAAATGTCATTTACGAATCTTCTTGTTTTTAAAGCAAGCAGCGAACGTTGCTTATGCTCACTCAAACAGGGCCTTGCTCTCTCTCTCTCTCTCTCTCTCTCTCTCTCTCTCTCTCCCCCCGAAGGTTCGGAAGAAGTCGCCCTTTTTCCATTATGCCATGTTTGGCGCTCGGTGTATACATGTATTATTAGACATATACATATGCATGTTTGTTATCATTATTATCGTTAAAATTTGATAATTTAATTCTTAATCCACTGATATCGATAATATTGAAATCTTATCCTTATTTCTTAAAATTTAATTTAAAATTTAAAATGGGTCAGGGTATTACATAGACACCTGGCATCTCCACACTGATGACTATGTTACTCTAACATAGCAAAAAACGGGTCTTTTATACTAAGATTCTCATGCGTCAGATTCCTTGTAGTTCATCCTCAATCTGGTCTTCAGATTGATTAAGCCGGTAGCTCCACGCATTACGATTGGATCTGCCTACAAAGCCATGAAAATGAGTCTTAACCCATCCAGTGGGCTTACTCATCCCTCTCTTGACCGCTTTGGAGATATGCCACCCTCGGGAACAGTAATATACTTGAAACATGTGTTGCAGTGGTCTACTAGCCCGCAATAACTTTCCTTCAGACAACATCTACAGAATCCCTGTCTCTTAGCTCTACATTTCAAAGCATAGAGACTTCTACCTTGACACGGTTCTTGCTGACTGGAATTGGGCACACAATCCATTTAACCTCAGTGTGCGAAGAGGGCAATTCAGCTTAAGAGAGTAATTTAATATCTTCGGACCGAAAAATTCAAAAATTTTTTGAGGTTTTGCTTTCTTTCACTCCCCCCAACTTGAACACAGTAATGTCCTCATTGGTGGAGCATCCTTCATAATGTTGAAATACCTCTGGGTTCCCTCCCAGACAGGGCTATGTTTAACGTCTTTAGCCAGACTTAGCCAGTCGATTACTTGACTGGCGGAGATAGGTCAGAAAGACTGGTAGACTCGGCTACAGGGTCGACTGATATGCCTTCTATGTACGGTTTCAACCTTTGCCCGTTGACTTGCAAGAAATTACATGTTTTCGGATTGAGCAACTGGCATGGACCATGTGTGTAGGCACGGGTCACTACATACAAGCCTTCCCATCTAGATTGGAGTTTTCCAGGGAACAATTGTAACTTGGCATTGAACAACCAGATTTTTTTGTTAGGTGCGAATGTTTTTCTATGTATATATTTATCATTAAAGGCCTTCATTCGCACTTTGTAGATTATGACATTGTTATATGCCTCGTTACGGAGTTCCTCTAGCTCACTGAGTTGTAATCGGTGATGGTTGCCAGCTTTTGGCATGTCAAAGTTGAATGTTTTGACTGTCCAATTTGCTTGGTGTTCTAACTCAACTGGTAGATAGCAGGGCTTTCCAAATACTAGGCGATACTGGGATAGTCCAATTGGAATTTTGTACGCAGTGCGATATGCCCAAAGGGCGTCATCTAGCCTTTCGGACCAATATTTTCTATCAGGGCAGACATTTTTCATCAGAATATTCTTTATTTCCTTGTTTGATACCTTAACTTGGACACTGGTTTGAGGATGGTATGGAGTGGCTATCTTGTGTTGGATCGAGTATCGTTTGAGTAGGGTTGAAAAATATTTGTTCATGAAATGCGTACCGTCGTCGCTGATGATTGCCCTTGAAAAACTAAATCGAGAAAAGATATTGCTTTGTAAAAATTTAATCACAACTTTGTGATCGATCCATTTGGTGATTGTGGTTTCGATCCATTTAGATACATAGTCTACTGCTACCAGGATGTATTCACATCTGAATGATGGTGCAAATGTTCCCATAATGTCGATACCCCAAGCATCGAAGATTTCGACAATTATGATTGGGTTCAGAGGCATCATGTCTTTAGTAGTCATTGTGCCAATTTGCTGACATTGTAGGTATCTTTTACATTAGTTATGGGCATCTTTGAAGAGCATAGGCTAATAGAATCCACTTTGTAGTACTTTGCCTGTAATTTTTTTACCACTAAAGTGTCCACCACATGCTAATGAGTGACAGAATCGAGAATGCTTTCTATCTCGTCCTCGGGTATGCATCATTGTATAACTTGGTCAGAGCAACATTTAAAAAGTTTTGGCTCTTCCCAAACGTAGTATTTAACTTATGAGAAAAATTGGTACTTTTTTTGTTTGGAACAATTGTTTGGGATGCGGCCCACCGCCAAATAGTTGACTATGTCTGCAAACCAGGGTGGTTGAACTGTAGTGATCGTGAAAAGTTGCTCGTCGGGGAACAAGTCTCGTACAGGTATGTGGTAAGTGGAGGATTGTACTCAGAGTCGGGAGAGATGATCAGCTATAGAATTTTTGGTGCCCTTCTTATCACGAAACTCTAAATCAAACTCTTGATGAAGCAGGATCCAGCGAATCAGACGAGGTTTTGTGTCTTTCTTAGTCAACCGGTGCCTAATGGCAGCATGGTCAGTGTAGACAATCACCTTAGATACAATTAGGTACGACCTTAATTTATCTAATGCAAATACTACTACAAGTAGTTGCTTCTCAGTGGTTGTATAGTTCAACTGTGCATCGTTTATAGTCTTATTAGCCTAGTAAATAGCATGTGGGACTTTATTCTCTCTTTGTCCAAGTACAGCCCCCACAGCTTAATCAGAGGCATCACATATGATTTCGAATGTTATAGCCCATTTCCGTGACTGCATGATGGGTGTTAAGGATAGAGCATCTCTTAAGTGCTCGAAGGCACGCCTACAATTTTCATCAAATTCAAATGTAGCTTCCTTAATGAGAAGATCGCAAAGGGGCTTCGAAATTTTTGAAAAATCCTTGATGAATCTTCGATAAAATTCAGGGTGGCCTAGGAATGAGCGGATCTCTCTTACGTGTTTGGTAGTAGTAATTTGGAGATAAGGTCGATTTTGGTTTTGTCCACTTCTATACCGCATTTGGAGACTATATGTCTCACCACGATCCCTTGTTGGTTGGACTATGAAGTGACTCTTCTCCCAGTTAAGTACCAGGTTTATCTCTTGACAACGTTTAAGTACTAGGGTCAGATTTGAGAGACAATCTTCGAATGAGGAACCAAACACGGAGAAGTCATCCATGAATACTTCAAGGAAATTTTCCACTATGTTAGAAAAGACTGACATCATGCACCTTTGGAAAGTGGTATAGCATTGCACAGCCCAAAGGGCATATGCATGTAGGCGAACGTGCCAAAGGGGTAGGTGAAGGTTATTTTCTTTTGGTCCTCAGGGTATATGGGTACCTGATTATAGCTAGAGTAGCCTTCCAAGAAGCAGTAATACCTTTGTCCAGCTAAACGCTCTAAGATTTAATCAATGAATGGGAGAGTAAAATGATCCTTCCTTGTCATGACGTTTTTCTTGTAGTCGATACTCACTCGCCAGCCAGTAGTAATGTGACTAGGAATAGATTCTCCTTCGCCAGCTAGTAGTCATGTGACTACCTCTTGTTTAATAACTTCTATCATATTAGGGTTCAATCTCTGTTTCATTTCTCGTGTAGGCTTGGCATCCTCTTCACAATGGATGCGATGCATGCAAATGGACAACTCAATTCCTTTCAAAGCAGCCACCATCCACTTTATAGCTCCCTTGTGGGCTTTGAGGACTGCAGTCAATTGCTCTTCTTGTGTAGGCGTTAAGTCAGAGGCAATAATTACTACCAGGGTACTGTAGAGTCCCAGAAATATGTACTTGAGTGACCTCAGGAGAGGCTTCAACTCAAGTGCTGGTAGGGCTTCTAGGGCTGGTATGGCGGGTATGGATGAGAGCGGGGGTAGTTCTTCAAATCGAGACACCCATGGAGGTGTGTCTATGTAATTTGCCATTTCAAGCTCGGCATTGGATTCTTTGATGGTCGGGTCTCCAAAAATTCCTCCCCGAAATAATACAAATAGGCTTCCAGGGGGTCATTAGTAAAGATGGCCAGAAGGGCTTGATGTGTTGCCTCCTCTATTTTCGTCAATTGCAAAGAAATCGACTTCTAGTACGGGGTGGTGAGAGGCATGAAACACATTGAGTTGTAGATTCATGTTGCCAAAAGAGACGCCTATCACCCTCGTTCAGCAGTTGATACATGCATTGGATGTGGTAAAAAATTGGCGTTCAAGAATGACAGGTGTTTGTCTCCTCGTATTTGTGTATGGTTCTGTGTCTTGTACTATAAAGTCAATAGGGAACAAGAATTTATCAACTTTGATTAGCACATCCTCGATTATGCCTCAGGGAACCTTTACTAACCTATCTACCAACTGGAGGGTGACATGGGTCGGTTTGAGCTCTCCAAGACCGAACTATTCATATACGGAATATGTGAGGTGTTACAATAGTATACTTAAAAGACATGCTTTTATGTATTTTATTATCTTGGATCCCTGGAACATTAATGAGAAACAATTGAGATGTATTTGCATATTCTATTTCATATCCATTGTATGTATGATGTATGTATGCACAATCCGTGTATTTTGTCCAGTATTTTACTCGTTGCATGAAGGGGGGAAGATCGGGTCAAAAGTTCTGAAAAAATATATAAGTGGGCTCACAATCGCAATAGACTCGGACAATCCAATGGTATAATTATAGCACATCGTTATAGTAGCTGGTCTTGGCTAGGTCGAACGGATCGAATTTCGGTCTTGGAATTTGATGTTCGAGTTCGATGTGTTAGTACACTGGGAGTGTATTGAGCAGGATCATTAGTATGATAAATTCTATACTGACTATATGAATTGATCTATATCCTATAATATCATGTATCACACGTACTCTTAATCCCGACGTGATTGATCGAATCATGTTCGGATAATGCGCAGTGCTTTGAGTCAACAATGGCTGAGATTTCGATATTAAGATCAATACGACCGATGGGTTGGGTACTGTCATTATTCGATCGATAGTTGATAATCAACTGACGGAAACCACGTCTGACTTAGGTTGAGGATTTTCTTCTCGTGTGCTTTGCTTATAAATTTGACTATGCCAAACTTATACAGTGGATCGGTGGATCAGACATACTTAATAAGTTAAGCAGTGCGAGTGTTAGGAAAAGAGGATTATCGAACCGGGTTGTCAGTAACCTAATTCGATTTTTGGGAATCCATATCTTAAACTGGGGAGACTACAATGCAAATGATAATTGAAAAAACTCAAGGCACAAATCGAGTTTAGGGCCGAGAGTTTAGTCATGACCTTTTGTGGAATAAGTCTCGGTTCGTTCGAGAAAGGATCTAATTCAGGATTGAGTTAGGGATATCCTGTTTTCTCGTACGCTTAGCCCGAGTCCTATACTTCCTCATGATTCCTCATGTAGCCCGATTATATGCACGGAATATTTCTTGTTGGTTTCGATAATTATTTTATTTAATTCCATCGTCGGTTTTTTCGATGGGACGGTCGGGGTATTAAATTAAATATTTAGGGACAGTTTTGGAATTTGGCACACCTAGGGATTTATCCCAAGGTGGCCGGCCCTAGGGGACTGTATTTTCCTATATGATTTTGTTAAGATATATTTACAGATATCTTGGAAGCAAATTTTAGGAAGGATAATATTTTTTGGAGAATTTTTAGGAAGAGAATATTTCTCTCTCTCTCTCTCTCTCTCTCCTTCCCCTTATGGTCGGCCACCTCCATGGTACATTTATATATATTATTTTATGTATATATGATGTATAATATATTTTGGAAAGAGATATATATATCTAAAATGTATATACATTGATAGATCATAGAATGGATGAATATAATATACACAACACATAATTTTGGTGCCATAATTTTACCCTAGCCGCCGGCCTCCCCTCTCTCTCCTTTGCATATTTTTGTATCTTTGAGGGTTGGTTTGTTAGAAGAAACCAAGAACGAGAAGGAGCGTCGACCAGATACGGTGCCCACACGCCGTGGTCATTGTAGCGCATCTGGGACATAAGCGAGAAGAACGTGGGGTGGTCTCGCCTCAACTCATGGATCTTAGAAACTTTACTACAAAGTTTCAATCGGTATAATTCTATCTTATACTTAATATTTGTTTGCTTTTTCATGAAAAATGCGAATATTACAGTTTTTATAGCCCTGTAATCGATCCTAAAATTATTTTTAAATCTTCCACTGCGCCGACTCTAATTGGATCTTTACTACATCATAAAGAGCATCCTATCACTTGCATGAGATATTATTTCTGCTTTTGGTGGTAACTCTCCGACTCCAAGATTACCCAAACTAATTAAATGAGATTTTCCATCTACAGGTAATTTAAAACACAACACTGACGGATGCTCACGCGATAACCCTAGGACGACTGGTTTCGGAGGAGTCTTCAGAGATGATTGCGGGCAATTGATTACTGGTTTCTATGGGCGCCTGAAAGATTGCACCAACCTTGAAGATGAGCTTTGGGAAATCCTCAACGGTCTTAAAGAAGTAGTTGGAGAAGGTCTTCACAACATTGTCATCTAGACAGACTGCCTTGTGGCTCTCAACCTTGTGAAAGAAGGAGAAGTCAATCATTCTTCTCACAAAGCCATCATCGAGGATTGCCGTCAGCTCATGGCTCAAACCAACAGCAGCATCTGCCACATCTGTCGAGAGGGAAACAAGGTCGCTGACGGTCTTGCCAACATGGGATCTAATCAAGACGACCCTCTTATATCTGTGTACTCTACCCCCAGTGCGATTGCACCATTGCTTGATACCGATGTTGCAGGGGTTGCTTTTGAGAGACCTTAGTCTCTTCTCTCTCTCTCTTCTTTTCTTTTTGCTTGTTGTTACTTTCTTTATTTTCTAATTAATCAAAAAAAAAAAGATATCTCCACCAGACTACCATCAATCGGAGAAGGAGGAATGGTAAGTAGTGAGGGTAACTGGCTTTTGGAAGAAGGGAAAGTGAAAGATCAGGTTGTGAACCATTTTCGCAGCTTGTTCTTAGCCGATCGGACCCATGACCTGAGAATATGGAATGAAAGCATGGATTTTCCGGCCACTGATATATCGTAACACCAGAACCAGTCTTCCCCCATCCTTTGGAGATGATGAAAAAAGTGTTTAGGCCATTTAAGGCATAGAATTTCAAGGATAGGATGGCCTCCATCTAGGCTTCTTCCCCCACTGTTAGGACTTTGTGGGTATGCACTTACTGCAGGGGGTGTCCAAGAGGCTTTTATTTTGGGGATTTATGATACATCCCTTAAAGAAAACGTCATGTGCCTAATCCCTAAAGTCAACCCAAACAGATATAAAAATCTTTTGTTCAAACTATATAGATATCCCACATGAATTACCTTGGCACCTATCTTATTTGTATTCTCCATCACTCAAGAGTGTCCAAGAGGTTCTCCCAATTCATCATAGACAACAGCGAGAATAGGCTGGCCGGTCAGAAATCCAAATGCCTATGCTAATCAAGGTAGAGTTAATTCAGATATCTCTGCTTACATTATGTAATATATTACATCCCCAAAAGTGTCTCAAACGCTATTAATAAACCTATTAAACCTTTTTTATGGATTATTCCTCTTCTGAACATAGGAAACTCCATACAGTTAACTAGGAGAATGTGGTGGCCTTCGTATCCATGGTATGAAGCTTGCTTGCCAAGTGGCCATGGAAAAGCTTAATTGGCAGTTTCATGTTGAAGATATAAGGCCTTTTAGAGGAAAAAAATATGGTCAATAAATATAGCTTAAATAAAAATAGAGCCCATCCATCTTCGATTTAGAGGAGTATGTGGCCAATGGAAAAAAAACTCTACAAAAAGGAACTAAGATCTATATATTGAATGGAATAACTATTATTTTTTTAGTTTGATTGTTAGATAGGGGAACGCCCTATTAGGAATATAATTGTGAACCCTTTAACCTTTGTTGACACTTAATTTTTGTCCCGCTCTGAAGAAATATTAATAAATACTACTTTTTCTTTCTCATGTATGCACAAAGAGGACCAAGAAGATCTGGCCACCACAACCCGATCAGAAACTATTGATCTCATCACGCTGAAAGAGGTGATCAAAAGCTATGAAGAATTTGGAAATTTACGACGATAGATAGCTTGCCATCTCGAACCTGATGTGTCCAAAACAAGCCCAGTGACAAGGACTGAGACGATTGGGAAAAGATGACCCAATTGAAATTGTTGATCATGACCAATTATCAAGGTTCTTCAAAAGCCCCAAAAGGATCCAAAAAGCATCCACTGGTTAGATTCTTGACATCAACCCCCATGGGTATCAAAACAAGTCATACACAGGCAATCGGGACGATCCGAACAGAGGAACCAAGATTGAGACCGTTCGTCATTACAATCTCTCAGTTTTCCAGAAGCTATGAAAGGATCAAAAGTATCCAACAATGTAATTTCCCGATGTCAAGCTTGGCATGCCCAAAATGTGCCCAATAACAAGAGTTGAGATGATTGAGGTGGGAAGATCCTGATCAGAATCGTTGATTTCGTCATGCTTAAAGAACTGATCAAAAGCCATAAAAGAATTCACGTCAGCCAATGGTCAAATTTTAAGATATCAAGTCTGGTACGCACAAAACGGGTCTTGTCGTAGTGGCAAGGTGCAAAAGGTCCCCAATCGAAACCGCTAATTTTAAAAAGATCCGAAAGGTGAAGAAAAGTCATGATTAAGGCGGAATCATCCGA
>JAULLE010435421.1:0-10907 GCA_035668155.1 Sarracenia purpurea
TCCATATGGATTCGCCTTTAGTGAGATTGGCGGTGAGTGGACCTTGTGGTTAAAAAACGGGAACTATTAGATTGTTCTGCTTAACCGGGTTAAACGTGGAATCGTGAATTTTATTGAATTTAACCCTTTTAAACCAAATTCATGATTCAACGTTAATATGAAAACCTTTTAAAAGCCTTGTGATTGCATGTATAGTTAGCAATCATGGTCGTTATACTTGCAAGAATTCGTACTATTTTAGAGCGTGACGACCGACATCCGTGGGTGATGGCCTACGTCTATGGGTGACGGCTGACGTTAGTTAGTGTTATACTTGTGATATAAACTGTTAGCCCTTTGTGGTTTATGAGATCGGGTTTGAGAGCTTGTCACTCTTAGGTTATTGTGTTGCTTATACATAAGCTATTGATATCTTGGTGATAGATATGGTTAGTGTGGTGCCTTCGGGCTATGACTTGTGGCATTGTGCCTTATAGACCACATTCTGATCATTTTTCCGTACTCGTGGTTGTGTGTATGTGCTGTTGTTGATAGACTTGCGTCTTTAATTCCAGGAAGTTCGTTTATCGTTTTCTGTTTAGCTTGTTAGTAAAGGGACACCTTTGCTTCTAAGTACTTTATTTTCATCGAGAAGTCGATTCATGGACTATAGACTGTTAGTCTGGCATGGTTTATGATGTTGGGTTTGAGAACTCTTTGCCCTTATATTGTGTTGTTGCTTACACAAAAAATGCTGATATATTTGTGATAGATATGGTTGTGCAGGGTTTATGCTTGTTATATCGATATCTGGTGAGGATACCAGGTTAGTTGATTAGTATATATCACTTCATATATATATATATATATATATATATCATGTTATGGTAGTGTGCTACGATATTCGGTTTTGTATCACATTGTTTGTTTCGATATTCTGTTGGGTATATTAGTTCAACTATTAGCTTTGTGCATAAGCTGTATAGGCTTGTGGTATAAATTGTTTAAGTCTGTGACTAAGCTAGTTATGCTTAGGTTGCTATTTATAGTTGTTATATAAATGGATAGACTTATGGTATAAAATCATTTATAGAAATCATGATACTGTTATAAACTATATTTTACTGGTTCCAGTTAAACCATATTTGTCTATCGCATGTCATCTACATAAAGCATGCTTAGCTATTTTATAGTTTGTTTTCTATGAGCATGTGGCTCACGTTGTCTCTGATAACCCATGTAAGCTCGGAGAAGTATAACAAATTGAGAACGGGTGTAGTGGAAACTTGGTAGAAGCTTCGTTTATTTATTGAGCATGTCTTTTGCTCATGGTTTTTTTTTTATGATTGTATACGTTATTCAGATATGTTGTATGAGGCTATAAGGCCATTTTCATTTCATGTTGGCATGGTGAGGGGTCTGGATACCTAGCATCTCTCTAGTTGCATGTTCAGGTATGGGTTAAGTTTAAAGTTATAGTTGTATCTGTTCAGTTAATTTTTGTTGTATACTACTTAGTTATGCCTTGGATGGGCTTAGGTTGTTGTTGTTGATTCCTTGGATGGGCTTATATTGTTGTTGGGTAGTTGTATTTATTTGTTTACATGTCATTAACCACTTTGCCCGTTTCAGGATTGTCCAAAAATAGGAAAAATTATGGCAAAATTTTCCAAAAAGGGTTAGAATATTTTTCAAACATTTTCCATTTTCTTTAAAGAAACGTGTTTTTCTCGTTTTAAGAAAACGTTTGAGCCAAAAAGATTCATCATAGGTTTCAGTTTTTGATAAAATTCTTTACAATTAAAATGGGTTTTGATTGGGTGGTTCGTGGTGTTTGCATTTATCCTAACATCTCCGGGTTGTTGTTAGGATAGTATACTTAAAAACAATGCTTTTATGTATTTTATTATCCGGGGTCCCTGGAATATTAATGAAAAACAATTGAGATGGTTTGCATATTCGATTTCATATTTATTGTATGTATGATGTATGTATGTATGCACTACCCGTATATTTTGTTTAGTATTTGACTCGTCACATGAAATGGAGAATATCGGGTCAAAGGTTCTGACAAATATACAAGTAGGCTCACAATCGCAATGGACCCGGACAATCCATTGGTACGGTTGCACACATCGTCATTTTAGCTGATCTTGGCTAGGTCGAACGGATCGAATTTCGGTCTTAGAATTTGATGTTCGAGCTCGATGTGTTGTTCACAGGGAGTGTATTGAGCAGGATCATTAGGATGATCAATTCTATACTGACTATATGAATTGATCTACATCTTATATTATCGTGGATCGCACGTACTCTTAATCCAAACATGATTGATCGAATCATGTTTGGATAATGCGTAGTACTTTGAGTCACCAATGGCTGAGATTTCGATATTGAGATCAATATGACCTGTGGGTTGGGTACTGTGATTATTCGATTGATGGTTGATAATCAACTAACAAAAACCACATCTGACTTAGGTTGAGGAGTTCCCCCTCGTGTGCTTTGTTTATAAGTTTGACTAAGCCAAATCAGTACAGTGGATCGGTTGATTCGGCATACTCAATAGGTTAAGCGGTGTGGGTGCGAGGAAAAGAAGATTATCGAACCGGGTTGTCAATAGCCTAATTCAATTTTAGGGAATCCTTATCATAAACATGGGGAGACTACAGTGTAAATGATAATTGGAAACTAGAGACATAAATCAAGTTAGGGCCAGGAGTTCAGTCAAGACATTTAGTGGAATACGTCTTGGTTCGTTCGAGAATGGATCTAACTCGGGGATCACGTTAGGATATCCGATTTTCTTGTACGGTTAGCTCGAGTCCTATACTTCATCATGATCCCTCACGTAGCCCGATTATGCGCATGGTTTATTTTTGGTTGGCTTCAGTTATTATTTAATTTAATTCAATCGTCGGTTTTTCACCAAGACGTTCGAGATATTAAACTAAATAACGAGGGTCATAATTGGTAAAGTGGCAAGTTTAGTAAATCCCTAATGTAGCCGGCCCTAGAATGAGAGAAAATAATTAATTTTACCAAAGGTATATTGTATATAGCTTGTATGGCAATGATATAAACATTTGGGGCTATTTTAATATAATGCAATATATTAAAATTGGAAACAAAATTTTCTCCCTCTCTCTCACACTATGGCCTGCCCTAGCAAAGGTGTTTTTCCTATATTATTGTATATTATTTAGTGCATGGATATAGATATTTTCCTAAGTACATTAAAGGGTAATATACAAGGATTAAATAAGGAGAATTAAAACCTAATTCTCACACACACCGTAAGCCGCCACCCCCTCCTTCTTCTCCTTAATTGTTCTTTAATTTTTGAGAGGATTGCAAGTGTGTTAGAAGCCTGAAGCTCCATTTGGATCGGTTCCCACACGTCGGAGTTGTGACGTGCGCCGGGTCATATGCAAGAAGATCACTGGGTGGTCTCAATCGGTATGTGGAGCAATCGAAACTTTACTACAAAGTTTCATTCGATATATTTTGTTTTACCATCTTTATATCTTTTTGTCTTTTCATGAAAAATGTAACATTACGGTTTTTACGGCCCCATAATCAATTCAAAACTATTTTTAAAACTTATGTTGCGCCGACTCTAACAACTAAGGCAATTCTCGTTATCCCTATGGACTGGGCACAAGCCAAGTTTTGAACACATCTAGATAAGGTGTTGCTCAGCACATGTGTTGCTTGGAGAAGCAAGTATGGTGGAGCCAAAGAAGAAAGTCTGTTTCTGTGTGGGACACCTTAAAGGAACTAATGGTGGTTTATTTTATAATCCTAAGAGTCAAAGGATATTTGTTAGCATAAATCAAAGATTCGTGGAAGAAGATTATGTAATAAACCATAAACCCCAGTCACAAGTTATTCTAGAAGAGGTCAAGAATGAAAACATGGTACAACCAGAAAGCATACCAAATGAACGGGATGAAACACCACTTATCATGAGTGTACAAGAGGGGCTTCGTCCTTGTCGGAGGGTTGTTCACAAACCTGAGAGGTTCATATTCTTTGGAGAGTCTTACGACAATATATGAGAATAGTATGATACCAAACCCACAAACTACAATGAAGCACTTCAAGACAAGGATGCTGAATTATGGCAAAAGGCTATAGTATCTAGGATAGAGTTTACGTATTCTAATCAAGTCTGGGACCTTATGGATCCATTGGATGGGATAAAACCCATCAGGTGCAAATTGATCTATGCGAAGAAGAGAGGATTGAACGGGAAGGTGGAAACCTTCAAGGCTAGGCTTATCACGATGGGGTTTACTTAAAAAGAAAGGTTCAATTATGAGGAAACCTATTCACCGGTAGCCATTCTTGAGTCCATTGGGATTCTCTTATCCATTGATGCACATCTCAACTATGAAATTTGGCAAATGGACGTTAAGATGAAATTCCTTAATGGAAGTCTTGGTAAGAGCATCTATATGATGTAACGAGACTGGTTCATAGCAAGGGACCAGAAGCGCATGTTGAGCAAGTTTAAGATATTCACTTACGGATTTAAGCAAGCATCAAGGTATTGAAACACTTGATTTGACCAGACGATTAAAAGTTTCACCGTTGGGCAGTGTCATATCGAGTATTATGTGTACTGGAAATGTGATGGGTACAAGGTGGTGTTTCTAGTCATTTACGGCTCTTGCTTGTATTCTCTGACTCCCCCCAACTTAAATGCAGCAATGTCCGTATTGGTGGAGTATCTGTGTCCATTATGAAAGGACCTCTGGGTTCCCTCCCAGGCAGGGCTAAGTTTAACGTCTTCAGCCAGACTTAGCCGGTCGATTACTCGACTGGCAGGGTTGGTTCAGAGAGATCGATGGATTCACTAGCGGGCTCAATGGAGATGCCTTCAGTATATGGTTTTAACCGTTGCCCATTGACTTGCTGGAAATTGCCTGTTTTGGGACTTAGTAATTGGCAGGCGCCATGTGGGTACACTTTAGTTACGAATGATTTCCTTTGGATTTAGTAGTTCGGACGGATCGGCGACTGGGGTCCTGACTGGCAACGGCTCTGCGTCGTGACGGATGAGGGCGACTGGAGTCCGGACGGAGGTCTAGAGTCCGGACTTAATGGCGACGTGTGTTCGGACGGTGTCTGGAGAAGTCCGGACGCTGATCACTATTTCTGTCTTATTTCTTCGTTGTTTGACTTGTGTTGTGTATTTGAGTTGATTTGTTGTTGTTCCAGTGTAGTTTTGCGTTATTCCTCCAAAACCTGCCTTATCACAAAAACACTACAAAACACACATATTAGATAATTAAAAGGGACTAACATAGTGTAAATTAACGGATCTAAATCGCCACTTTTGAGTGCCGATCAGGAGTCCACCGCGAGAAGGCTCAGGTTGTTATGACATTGAGAAGTGGTCGAGAAAAAGAAACCCAATCTCCACCATCTCAACCTCAAACACAGCCATCAACGGACACCCCAATGGGAGAAGAGTCGCCTTATGACTCTGAAGTCAGTCCAACGACCCGAACAGCATCTGTTGCTACATCACCAATGGTTGATCCATTCAAGGAGGCATTAATGGCCCCTCCAGTTGTACAAAAGCAACTAAGGCAACATTCCAATCACTCCTAGAACCACAAGCGGCCCAGCGTAAGAAGGGACCACTAATGACCAACGTGCTTGAATTATTCAAACATTTCAAAATCAACCTACCCCTTCTTGACGCTATCCAACAAGTCTCGTCTTACCCAACGTTCTTAAAAGTCCTATGCCCTCAAAAGCGTAAGATGAGTGTCCCCAGGAAAGTACTACTAACTTCGCACGTCTGCTCAATCCTAAGCTATGACTTAGTCCCTGAGTTGAAAGACCCAGGGATCCCATGTAGCTTGTGTGTGATTGGTGATCATCAGATCGATCGGGCACTCTTGGACTTAGGAGCTAGCGTGAACCTCCTCACATTCTCCATGTACGAACAGTTCGGTCATGGAGAGCTGAAACAAACCCCTGTCACCCTACAGTTGGCAAATGGGTCAGTAAAGGTTCCTCGAGGCATATTCAAGGATGTGCTAGTCAAGGTTGATAAGTTTCTATTCCCTGTCGACTTTATACTACTAGACACGGAACTGGACACAAATAGGAGGTGGCAAACGCATGTTATTCCTGGATGCCCATTTTTTGCCATAGCCAATACCTGTATCAATTGCCGAACTAGGGTAATGAATGTTTCCTTTGTCAACATGAAGCTACGGCTTAATGTGTTTCATGCCTCTCACCATCCCGCACTGGATGTCGATTGCTTTGCAATCGACCACGTTGAGGAGGTAACACAACAAGCCCTACCAGCCATATTTACTAATGAACCCCCCTGGAAACCTGTTTAGCTTATTTTGTGGGAGAATTCTTAAAGCTTGATCCAACCATTCATGAATCTAATGTCGAGCAGGAAATGGCAGATTACGTAGACACACCTCCATGGGTGTCCCGATTTGAAGAACTACCAACAATCTCATCCATACCCGCCATAACATCCCTAGAAGGCCTACCACCACTTGAGTTGAAATATCTCCCGAGCTCACTCAAGTACATCTTTCTTGGACCATCTAGTACCCTGCTGGTCATTATTCCCTCCGACTTATCGCCTATCTAATAAGAGCAATTGACTACAGACCTCAAAACTCACAAGGGAGCCATAGGTTGGACGATGATTCATTTGAAAGGGATTAACCCGTCTGTCTGCATGCATTGCATCCATTGTGAAGAGGATGCCAAACCTACACGTGAAATGCAACGGCGATTGAATCCCAATATGAAGGAAGTAGTTACACAAGAGGTAGTAAAACTTCTAGATGTTTGTATTATGTACCCAATCTCGGACAGTTAATGGGTGAGTCCCACATAAGTGGTACCAAAAAAGTTTGGGCTCAATGTAGTATTAAACGATAAATGACAATGCATTCATACTCGCACGACTACTAGTTTGTGAGTCTGCATTGACTACTGCAAGCTAAACGCCATAACAAGAAAAGATCACTTTCCTTTGCCCTTCATCGATCAAATCTTGGAGCGTTTAGCTGGTCAAAGCTATCATTGGTTTTTGGATGGCTACTCCGGGTACAACCGAGTACATGTCTACCCTAAAGACCAAGAGAAGACAACTTTCACCTACCCTTTTGGCACATTCGCCTACAGACATATTCCTTTTGGGCTGTTCAACGCACCTGCAACCTTTTAAAGGTGCATGATGTCTATCTTCTCCGACATGGTGGAAAAATTCTTGGAAGTATTAATGGATTAATTCTCCGTGTTTGGTCCTTCGATCGAAGATTGTCTCTCAAATCTGACCCTTTTGCTTATACGCTGCAAGGAGACAAACCTCGTACTTAGCTGGGAGAAGAGTCACTTCGTGGTCTAACAAGGGATTGTGTTGGGACACATAGTGTCCAAAAGAGGAATAGAAGTTGATAAAGGTAAAGTCGACTTTGTCTCTAAACTACCACCACCCATAACTGTGCGATAGATCCGCTCATTCTTAGGCCATATCAGATTTTATAGAAGATTCATCAATGACTTCTCCAAAAAATCAAAGCCCATTTGCGATCATCTCGCTAAGGACGCTACCTTTGACTTTGATGAGAACTGTACGCATGCCTTCGAACAGCTAACAGACGCTCTTTCCTCAGCACCCATCATGTAGTCACCAAATTGGGCTATACCATTCGAAATCAAGTGTGACGGCTCTAATTACGTTGTGGGGGTCGTACTGAGACAAATAGAATTCAAAGTCCATCACACCATCTACTATGCCAGTAAGACTTTAAATGATGCACAATTGAACTATACAACCACCAAGAAGGAACTACTGGCAGTAGTTTTTGCGCTCGACAAATTCAGATCATACCTACTAGGATCTAAGGTGATTATCTACACAGACCATGCTACCCTTAGGCATTTCTTGGCTAAGAAAGGCACAAAACGCCACTTGATTCGTTGGATCCTAATTCTCCAAGAATTTTATATAGAGATCCGCGACAAGAAGGGCACCAAAAATTCTATAGCCGATCATCTCTCCCGAGTCTTAGTCCAGTCCTCCACTAACCACGTGCCTGTATAAGACTCGTTTCCCGACAAGCAACTATTCTCGGTCACTATTATCCAACCGCCCTGGTTTACAGACATAATCAATTATTTGCTGGTGGGTCGCATCCCAAACGATTGGTCAAAACAACAAAAGGACCGGTTTTTCTCACAAGTTAAGTACTAATTCTGGGAAGAGTTAGAGCACTTTAAATATTGTGATGGCCAAGTCATAAGACGATGCGTACCCGAGGATGAGGTCAAAAGCATTCTCCGATTCTGCCACTCATTAGCATGTGGTGGGCACTTCAGTGGAAAGAAAACTGCGGCTAAAGTACTTCAGAGTGGATTCTACTGGCCAACGCTCTTCAAAGACGCTAATGAATATTGTAAAAAATGCCAACGATGCTAGCCGATTGGCACAATGACTGCTAAGGACATGTTGCCCCTGAACGTAATCTTAATTGTCAAAATCTTCGATATTTGGGGCATTGACTTCATGGAACCATTTCCATCATTCTTTAGATGTGAGTACATTCTAGTAGCAGTTGATTATGTATCCAAATGGGTCGAAGCCGCAGCCACCAAATCGAATGACCCCAAAGTAGTTGTCAAATTCTTACAAAGTAACATCTTTTCTCGATTTGGCTTCCTGAGGGAAATCACCAGTGACAGGGGTACACACTTTTTGAACAAATATTTGTCATCCCTCCTTCGACGCTACTCAATACAACACAAGGTAGCCACCCCATATCATCCACAAACCAGTGGTTATGTCAAAGTATCAAATGGGGGAATCAAGAATATTCTAATGAAAATCTTTCATCCTGATAGGAAAGATTGGTCTGAAAGGTTGGGTGACGCCCTTTGGGCATATCGTACTGCATATAAAAACCCAATCGGAATGTCTCTATATCGTCTAGTCATTGGAAGGCCCTGCCATCTGCCAGTTGAGCTAGAACATCGAGCATATTAGGATGTCAAAATGTTTAACTTTGACATGCCAAATGCTGGAAAACATCGATGATTGCAGCTCAGTGAGCTAGAGGAACTCCGCAACGAGGCATATAATAACTCTAGAATGTACAATGTATGAATGAAAGCATTCCTTGATAAACATATCCATAGGAAGACATTCCAGCCCAGTCAAAAACTCTGGTTGTTTAACGCCAAGTCACGCTTATTCCCTGGAAACTCCAATCTAGGTGGGAAGGCCCATATGTGGTATCCCATGTCTACCCACATGGTGCCTGCTAGCTACTCAAACCAAAAACAGGCAATTTTTGGCAAGTTAATGGCCAAAGGCTGAAACCATACATAGAAGGCATATCAGTAGACCCTACAGCTGAGTCTATCAATCTTTCTCACCCATCCCCGCCAGACAAATAATCGACTCGCTGCATCTGCCTGAAGACGTCAAACATAGCCCTGCCTGGGAGGGAACCCAGAGGTATTTTAATATGATGAACGATGCTCCACCAATGAGGACATTTCCATGTTCAAGTTGGTGGGAGTGAGGAAAGCAAAACCTCTAAATTTTTTTGAATTTTTCATTCCGAAGACGTTAAACTACTCTCTTAAGCTGAGTTATCCTCTTCTTACGCTGAGGTTAAATGGATCGTGTGTTCAGCTCCAGTCAGCAAGAGCCATTTCAAGGTAAAAGTCTATATGCCTTAAAATGTAGAGCTAAGAGACAAGGATTGTACAGATGTTTCATCAAGGAAAGTTGTTGCGGACTAGTAGACCACTGCAACACATGTTTCAAGGTGTATTACTATTTTCAAGGTCAACATATCTCCAAAGCGGTCAAGAGAGGAATGAGTAAGCTCACAGGATGGGTTGAGACTCCTCTCCATGGTTTTGCAGACACATCCTTCCGTAATGCCCCGAGCTACTGGCTTAATCAATCCGAAGATTAGATTGAGGATGTACTATAAGGAATCTGACTCTTGTAAATCTGAGTATAAAAGACCCATCTTTTGCTATGTTAGAGTAACATAGTCATCAGTGTGGAGATGTCTGGTGTCCATACGTAAGGGCATTTGTTTTCACAATCTTTTTGGGCCTATTAAAGTCTTAAGAAATTGTTTCCATCCTCAAAAATATTGGGAGTAGTAATTTTTGGTTCTTATTGATTTTAGGCTTAGTTTTGATTCCTTTCAACCATCTGGATAAAATTTACCACCATCCAGATGCCACGTCACTCAACGGTTAGCAATTCAAAAATGTCGTATAAGCAGCCAAACCATCACCTTCCAGACGGGACTAAAACGTCCAGACATAATTCCAAACGCCAGGCAATCCACATTCGTCAACCGTCACCTCGCATTCAAAATCGTCCAGACGTAAAACAAACCATCTGGATAGAAGTCCAATCGACGTAGCCTTGGAAAGGTACAATAATTAAAACGCGCAGAACCGTCAGGACGCCCATCGCGACGTTACACTACCGTCTAGACAGTGGTCAATCCCGTCCGGACACTCTACGGCTATAAAAATCACCCACCACCCTCATTCTCCTCACAACCACCTCACATTCTCCTCTCTCTTACAACTCTCCCCCTAGACCTCATCTCTTAACACCTCGTTCACAATGTCGTCCGAACCGACCAAGAGGTCCCGCGCCTCCCGCAGCCAGCAACAAGACCAAGAGCTAGGCCAGCAACGGGAATATGCCGAAGTTTCATCTCGCCTTTGGCTCACCCTAGTATTGCATCACATGATGCAATTCCCCATGCTTGACACTTTACCCCGGCCATAGTGACCACCCCTGACAACAAAATACCCTTTATCAACGCCACACGACAATAAAATACCATTAGTCACATTGCACCAACCACTTACCCCCCACTGACCTCGTCCAA
>JAULLE010436525.1:0-10904 GCA_035668155.1 Sarracenia purpurea
GAAAAGAATTTTTTAAATAGTTTAAAAGTTGCCAATCAACCCATTCACCCCCTGTTTGGGTTGATATCTGGACCTACATTTTCAGTTCAAAGGGTTAATCAAACCCCAAATGTATCATTAACATACTTCAGAAGGAACTACAAAATTATTTTATAAATCATTGTTCAACCAATTCCCAACAAGGGAAACACATTTTATTTTTTGAGAAAAAGCCAACAGGTTCGGCCCCAACACAGCCGACTGTGTCCTGGCTGTGTTCTGTTCAAATTAAGTTTAAGAAAATTTTGTTTTCTTGCTTGAGTCTGGGCTCCACCTCATAGCAAGTTCTGAAACCCTTTCTTAACCTCATCTCTACTTGTACAATATTTAGAACATTTTATATAAAACTTCTACCACAAAATTCATAAGATTCTAACCACACAAAAAAGAAGTCTAACCATCTTTATTACTTCAAAAAGAGATTTTGTAAACAACCCCAAAAGCCATCCTCACAAACATGCAATACATGAAATAAGTCATAAATGAAAAGAGGTCCCAAGCCTCAAACATGGTTTAATAAAAGAATTAAACTCTTCAGCAAACTACTGAATTTGTTCTTCTACTTCATAAAATAAAAGTTCTAAAAACATTAAAGAACTAAGCGATCCTCTTCAAATCTCCAATTCATGCATCCACTCTAATCTTCTAGTATAGCTTTACATGTATCACCTGCATTGTTATTTTATAAGAAAATAAAATAACAATATTAGCTTTAGCTAGTAGGAAATATGATATGCTGTAATGCAATATGAAATAAATTATGTCTGAATATGAAAGAAAGAGTCATAACATCATGCATAATTCAACTTCTTTCACTTCAATCTTTCATTTAACTTCCTTTCAACTATGACCCGGAGGTTCAAAGTTTACTTCAAGATTAAATTTATTATCTTATATCCGAAAAGAAAATAAGGCATCCTCTCAATGAATTAAATATCCATTGACCTTGCTAACACAATAAGAGTTGGAAACTTTGGCCCCTTCATGGATGGGCAATCCTTTCAGTTCTTAACATTTTTCAAACAAATATCTTCACATTCAAGCATTCATAATTAGAGAAATTTAAACTTCTATCCTCTCTTTTGGAAAGCCTAGGCAATTCCAATCAAATTTACAAACTTATGTTTGCTACTTCACACATCATTTTTACTCTCGTACATCATAAGATATAAAGCTATTCTATACCAGAAAATATACAGCAGCAACTTCATTAAAGTACTTCCTCAAAATCCCCTCTTTTCCTCAAAATCAAAATAAGGGAAAACAGGAACACAGCCACACAGCCGACTGTGTTGATGACACAGCCGACTGTGTCGGCCTATTTCAGAAAATCCTGCCACTTCAAAATCTGACTTTTAACCTCTCCGATTTTGCATCAAACTTCAATCAAAGATGCCCAAAACATACTAATCATAAATAAACATTTAGAACCTCAATAAAAATAATTTTTCTATTGAGAATCTTCGGCCATACAAGGTGTATAGCATGATTTATATGTCAAACAACTACGATTTCCTCAAAACTTCACACGTTATTACTTCTACATGTACCTCGTCATACAACCTACCTTGATTAATCAATTGAGGCTGAAATTCAGAATCTTTGGCACCCTAAAATCACTGCCCTTGATCTGATATAAAAAAATTTAGGATTAGAGATCATCCATTAAAAGAAAATCAAAGTTTTCTAGACATTCTTATGCTACACTTCAGAATTTTAGTGAAAGACACCAAAAATTCTACCTCTTTTGAATCTGAATGATGGCTGGACAGCAACTAAAATTCCAGAAAAAAAATGGATTCGTGGCCCTCCTTTCTCTTTCTCTCTTCCTTCAAGGGATCTTCTTTGAAAAGCTCTTCAATTTCCCTTCTTCCTTCCTTTTCTTCAAAGTTTTGAGAGAGAATAAAAAGATGAGAAAAGAGAGAAACCGAATGTGCAGTAGGGTTCCAGCCGCCCCTTTCTCCTCTTTGAATAACCTACCCACGTTTCCCACTTAGTATTTTAGGTTTTACAACTTAATCCCTCCATTATTTGCTAAATCATAGCTATAACTCTCCTTTTCTTTTTATTTATGAAAAGTCCCCATCTTTTAAAGAAACATATATACATACATATATATATATCATATTCCTCAACTTCTTATATTTATAATTATCTTCCCAAAATATGACCAACACAATTAATTAGATTAAAATTAATTAAGTTTGGTCACAAAGTTACAATATTTCTGAGATCTAAAGGCTCAAACGGCTATATTTTGAGCATTTAATGCTCTGATTTGGTTCCAACGACTAGGAGATCATTCAAACTCATTCAAGGCTTATTTAAGGAGTCATTACTCCTCATTTCGAAGATTAGTGAACAAGAGACAAAGATTCTATAATCACTTTCACCGCTCCTCTACTCTGAATCATATTTCTCATTTTTTGAGCTTTTAATTCTTTGGTTTTTTTTACCAGATCTGATTGTACTTACTCCTCTCCATTATTGTTCATTGATTGTAAATTATTTGAGAGAGAGAGAGAGAGAGAGAGAGAGAGAGAGAGAGTTATTGTAGTAAGCTTTATATTGTATAATCACCTCACAAAGGAGGACAAGCTGCTGTAAGCTTTAGTTGCTGTTGCAACTTCTCTTATAGAGCCAGGTTCCACTTCGCCTTACAAAGAAGAAGGTGGTTCCGCTTCACCCACAACTGAATAATAGGCTTCGATTGGCCTATAACAATAGTAGGCTAAAACTTACCTATAAAGAGTTTATTGTAAAAGGTTACGATTCACCAGTAAGCAATCCGTTAGTAAATTTTCAAGTGTTTTGGGGAGTGGACGTAGGCTGGTTTTGGCCGAACCACTATACATCACTTGTGTCTCTCGTCCTTTTCTGTTTACATTTTCTGCACTTGATATGTAACGCCCCAAAACTCGGCGTACTAAGAACTATTTAATAAACCCGAGTCGAAAGCCCGGCCCAAGCCAAAACCGAAAATCTCTCAAGGAATACACAAAAGAAGATTAAGTTTTAATCCAAATACGACCCAAACCAAGCCTTGGCCAAGGAGTTATTTTATACTGGAAATAGTATAAATATTATACAAAGGAAATGCCTCCAACTCATGTAACCGAACCCATGAAGTTGAACAAATAAAACCAGTTTCGGGTGTACAGGAAACATGGGTTACCGCTTGAGCGGTTACATTGACGAGAGTTTGCTCCAAAAAATCCAATTTTTGGTCAAAAATCTTATTTGTCCCTTTTGCCACAAAATGCCTTAAATAGATTAAAACATGATTTTTGAAGATAAATATAATCAAAGGAACTCTTTTCTCAAAAGACAGGTTGTTTTAAGCTAGAAAATCATTATTTTTCGAAAATCGTTAAAACAAACCTAGGATGCCCGTTCAGTAGAAAAGATAGCTAACCAGACTGAACCCAATAAACCCACCCGACACGTTGGCCTCACAACATACATCATATGAACTAAGAGAAGCAGCAATAAATGGAAACCGGGATTCCGGAATCATAAAACTATAAACTCAAACATACAAAGTATTAAGGAAACCAACTCGTCTTAATACATATAAACCATGTTTTCTTCCCAAGCTTATACCAAACTATGTATATAAACTATATATAAACCAAAACATTAGTCTAATAGCTTCTACCAGCTCCTTCGTGTTCCCACCTCAGTCCGCTATCTCCATTCCGAGGTCACCCGTCGTTGTCATAGAGAACGTGAGCCACAGGCTCGTAGGAAACAAGCTATGCATGAACTAAACATGCTGTATGAAATGGCATGCCACATGCAAATACAGTTTATCTAAAGACAGATAACAACAATTCTAAGTTTGGAACCAAACAAGTTATCACATAACATAACTATCAAAAATAGTTTATACTGCAAATAAAAGTTCACTGACGTAGGCTGTCACCCACCCGACACCAAGTGTCGTAACCAGACGTAGGCCGTCGCCCATTCGACACCGAGTGTCGTAACCCGACGTAGGGAGTCACCCACCCGATGATTCGGGTCTAATAAACCTCCGAACCCTTGTTGAACCACCATTTTGGTTTTAAAAAGGGAAAACACTAAGTTTTTCAAGTAAAAGCGGCGATTCAGCACTCGTCCGGCTAACCGGGACTTGCCCAAAAATTTTCACGTTAGAACCCTAAGGTCCAGTCCTTTCCACTTACCATAAAAGCAAACCGGCTTTGGAAAAAGCCAATCCAAAACCCGTTTTTTTCCCAAAAGCCCCAAACATGGAAACCTCAGTTTGTACATGATTTTAGCTACAGCTATCTAATCAAAAATCTGTAAGCATAGATAAATTACAAACTCTATCGTAATAGAGGAAAACCTGATCGTTTTCATTCCGTGATTCCTAAGCCTGATAAAGCGTATAACATCTAAATATCGCAAATGTACAATTTATGCTTAAACTGCCTAAATTTAAATCTGAAAAGACATATCCCTTCCCATCATGCCAATGACCAAGGAAAACTAAAAAGTTTCCTAGAAAATCGGGTCCCGATACTTAAAATATGCAAAACTAGCATAAAAAGCATGAAAACCAGCATAACAGCTATAAATACACGGAACTAGCCTGACACATAACGGGAAAAGTTCAGGAGTAGGTTATTTTCCATAACATGAATTAGCCCGATTTTCCATAATAGGAAGATCGGGTCCCGATACCCAAAATATGCAAAACTAGCATAAAAAAGCATGAAAACCAGCATAACAGCTATAAATACACGGAACTAGCCTGACACATAACAGGAAAAGTTTAGGAGTAGGTTATCCCATACCTCATGAAGTTGTCCAAAGCTGAAAAAGCCAAAACAAGACTAGCTTAAACAGTTAGAATCCAAATCTCGTTCGATGAAAACGTAGCCCTCAACTCCAGTAACAGGCGTGCAGTCTCAGAATCCGCGCCCAAGCCTTCAGATCCAGAAAAAGGCAAGTCGTAGCCTCCAAATCTAGTATCCTAGAGAGAAGGGAGAGAAAACATAAGATATTTTTCTCCCAAAAACCAAATAGACCGTAAGTCTTATAAGCCTTACCGACGTACTAGCGCTCGAGCGCTCTCACTACCGCTAGATCGCTCGGCGACTGAACCCAAAACCGAGAAAAGATTGAAAAACATCCCGAGTTTCGATCCGAACGACCCGAAACCTTCCACGAAACTACGTGATAATACAACCCTCGAACTAAAAAGAGGGTAAACTGAAAACCCACAAGGATCGAATCTAAATTTAAAATACTGTTCGAGAACAAGTACATTAAATCTGAAAACGGAACGCCTAACCAAACACCGCACGTTTAAAACAAGGTCAGGTCCTTATAACATCTACCACTAAAAAGGATTTCGTCCTAAAATCAAAACATACCTCATGTAGTGAATAACTTGGGATGCCTAGAACGAATTTCGTCCTCCCGTTCCCAGGTGGCCTTCTCAAAGCCGTGATGTTGCCGCAGTACTTTTACAAGTGGTATGGTCTTACTCCATAGTATCTGATCTCGTGTGTCCAGGATTTGCACAGGCCTCTCCTCATAAGTGCAATCCGTCTGAAGCTCCAAACCTGACCAATCCATGGTGTGAGAAGGGTCTCGCTCATATTTCCTAAGCATAGAAACGTGGAATACGTTGTGAACCGACGCTAAATAAGGTGGTAGACAAAGTCTATACGCCATCTTCCCAATCCGCTCCTCAACTGAAAATGGTCCGACATAACGCAGAGATAACTTCCCGTGCTTCCTGAATCTCATGAGTCCCTTCCGCGGTGAGACTCTAAGAAAAAAATAATCACCCACCTCGAACTCGAGTGGTTGTCATCGTCGATCAGCATAACTCTCCTACCGACTCTGGGTAGTAATCAAATGGCTACGTATCGTCGTAATCATTTCTGTCGTCTCCTCAACGATGTCCGACCCCATGATAGCCCTATCACCAACCTCTGTCCAATAAACGGGTGATCTACATGGTCGATCATAAAGCGCCTCGAAAGGTGCCATTCTAATGCTCGCCTGATAGTTGTTATTGTAAGCAAACTCTACAGAGGGAAAATGATCCTCCTAAGATCTGCGGAAGTCCATGATACATGCATGTAACATATCCTCGAGAATGCAAATAAGGCGCTCCGACTGCCCGTCCATCTGAGGATGAAAAGCCGTACTCATAAGAGTATTGGTACCCAAGGCTCGTTGAAAACTCTGCTAAAAATGCGATGCATAACGGGGATCCCTGTCTGAAACAATGGAGACTGGGACTCCATGTAGATGAACAATCTCCGCGACATATAATCTGCTAAGCCGATCCACCGAAAAAGAAAGTCGCATAGGAAGAAAGTGTGCTGATTTAGTCAGCCTATCCACTATCATCTAAACTGTGTCGAACTGCCTCAAGGACTTATGAAGTTTGGTGACAAAATCCATAGCAATGTGCTCCCATTTCCACTCCAAAATAGGTAATAGTTGTAACAAGCCAGCCGGCCTCTGGTGCTCGGCCTTTACCTGTTGGCAGGTAAGGCAACGCGAAACGAACAAAGCGATGTCCCATTTCATCCCCCTCCACCAAACTGTCGCTATAAATCATGGTACATCTTAGTCTCACCAGGGTGTACTGCAAGCCTGGAATGGTGAGACTCATAAAGAACATCAGTTCTATATGACTCCGGCACGAAGGTCCGACCTCCAAACTTCACACTATGATCTAAGTGAATAGACAATCCTTCCACCTCATTCCAGCTAAGATCCGGTCCCTGAGCTTCTGACACTCCGTGTCAACCTGCTGTGCCTCAATAACCCGACTGATAAGGGTCGTTGTAGAACAATCCAAAACAATATAGGTCCATATTCGCCCTGCTAAGGCGTAGATCATAAGTAGGGCTGAGCACGGGCCGGGTTGGGTCGAGTTTGGGCTCAACCCGGCATGCAACCCGAAACCGTCGGGTGCTCAAAATTGCCATCCACTTTCGATCGTTGTTTTGGCTTAACCCGTCGGAATTGGGTTCTCGGTTTTCGATAGGCATCGGTACGTTTCACGGGTTGACGAAGACGATGTGTGGAGTGGACGAATCAATGAAGATCAACCCTTGAAGACGAATCATTGAACAGGAAGACGAAGACGAATCGACGATGTAGTAGAGGAAGACGAAGACGATACAGTATCTCTACAGACGAATCACCGACGAGAAAGACGAATCGACGACGAGGGCGGCTAGGGCTCAAACTCAAATGAATTGATGACGAGGGCGGCTAGGGCTCAAACGCGAAGTCACCGATTGAGGGAAAATGGAAAGACGCAAAGAGAAAATCAAAAAATGGATGAACACGAAATGGGAAATATTTGTTTGCCTCAAACGTATTCGATCGGTTCAGTTTATGCTAACCCGCTACCGACCGCCAACCCGACATTCAAGCGGTTGCCCAACCCACTTTCGACCAACTGAATGAGCTGAACCGCCCAACCCGTCACTATTCAGGTCGGGTTCGGTCGGGTCCATCGGGTGGTCGGGTTTCTGCTCTTCCATAATCATAAGCACCAATCTCCCCTAGAATACTCCACTCTCTCGCCGCTATACTAGCAAGGTTACCAAACGACTTCCGACTAAGGGCGTCGGCTACCACATTAGCCTTCCCCGGATGATACTGCAAGACATAGTCGTAGTCACCAAGGAATTCCATCCACCGCCTCTACCACATGTTAAGATCCTTCTGCGAAAATAGATAACGCAGACTCTTATGGTCTGATAAAACCTCAAAGCATTCACCGTAGAGGTAATGCCTCCATAATTTCAGTGCGAAGACTATCGCCGCCAACTCCAGGTCATGAGTAGGGTAACTCTGCTCGTGCGCCCTCAACTACCGTTAACTACAAGCTACCGCCTTTTTGAGTTGCATTAACATGCAACCCTAGCCCTCTGAAGACGCATAATAGAACACTGAGTAACCCAATCCTCTCTCTGGTACAATCAGAATGGATGCACTGGTCAGCCAAGTCTTTAGCTCCTGAAAAACCGACTCACACTCCACGCTCCAGACGTAGGGTATACCCTTGTGGGTAAGATGCGTCAAAGGTGCTGCCAAGCGTGAGAAGTCTGCCACAAAACACCTATAGTAACCCGTAAGGCCCAAGAAACTCTGTATCTCGAATACGTTCCTTGGCCGTTCCCAACTCATCACCGCCTCTATCTTCAAAGGGTCCACCGCCACCCCTCCCGCCGAAACCATGTTCCCGAGAAATTGTACCTCCCGAAGCCAAAACTCACACTTGCCAAGCTTGGCACACAAACAATTCTCCTGAAGCAGCTGTAATGAGATCCGGAGATTCTCCTCGTGCTTTTGCTTCGATGAAGAATATATCAGAATATCGTCCACAAATACTACGACGAAACGATCGAGATACAAGTGAAAGATCCGGTTCATGAGGTCCATGAACATCGTCGGCGCATTCGTCAACCCGAATGGCATAACTAGGAACTCAAAAAGTCCGTAACATGTACAAAAAGCCATCTTCGGGATGTCCTCCTCCTGAACTCGCAGCTGATGATAGCCAAAACAAAGATCAATCTTCAAAAAACACGTCGCACCCCTCAGCTGGTCAAAGAGATCATCGATCCGCGGCATCAGGTACTTGTTCTTAACCGTCGCCTGGTTAAGTTTCCTGTAATTGATGCAAAGGTGTAAGGAAACATCCTTCTTCTTTACAAACAGGGCTGATGCTGCCCACGGTGATGTACTAGGATGTATAAAACCCTTCCCCTGAAGCTCATGTATCTGGATCCACAACTCCTCCAACTCCACCAGTGTAAAACGATAGGAGGGCATAGAGATAGGGGCTATCCCTGGAATAAGATCAATCGAAAACTCTATCTCCCACCGAGGTAGCAACTCGGACAGGTCCTAAGGGAAAGCATCAGGAAACTCCTCAACAATAGGTGGATACTCCAAAGGAGTGGAAGGATCCTCGCTGATCAACAAGGCTGAGAAGAGAACACTGAGATCACCACCGTTGCGCATAGGATGAGATAAAGGTACTAGGTCGTCATCCCGGTCACCAATAATCAAAAGATGATACCCGTCCGGAGTACTGAAGAACACCTTCTGCCCATCACAATCTATATAAGCTCGATATGCAAAAAGCTAATCCATGCCTAATATAACATCAAAGGCATAGATATCGAGGACGATAAGATCAAATAATAAAAGGTGATCCGCAATCCACAACTCGCACTCTTTGCAGACACGCCGCAACGTCGCTATATCACCAATCGGTGTCTCTACACATAGAGCGCTACCTAGATACTCTGTCTCTAAGCCCAAAGCCATGGCAAAAGAAGAAGCAATAAACGAGTGCGATGCCCTATATCAATAAGAACACGTGCCCATGAATGAAATACAAGAAATGTACCTCTCATGACCGACATACCGACGGGGGTCTCAGTACCTTTCGAAGTTACTCCCGATGAACTCGGTGCTGGTAGCATAAAGACATGCCCCTGGGTCTGCTGCTGCCTATCGCCGCACCTAGAACCTTGATAACCTCCTCTAGGTGGTGCCCCGGAACATGATGGCTGGGCTGGGACCAGCTGCCGCTGTTGCTGAGGCTGACCACCGCCCTACAGTGCGAACCTAGACTGTCCCGGTGCGGCGCTCTATACTACTGCTCGCTGGGTGCAATCTCGACTGATGTGCTATGTCCGACCACACGTATAAGATGAGGTTGCGGCCCTCGTATGGGACTGATCCCGCTGTTGACTCTATGATCTACCCTGCTATGGGCAATCTCTCTTGAGATGTCTCATCTGTCCACATCGAAATCATGCCCCCAACTGTATACCTGGACGTCCCCTAGGAACCGCAAATGATCCGGCACCAGGTGGTGTGGGTCCTGAACCTCTAACCCTCGCTTTCTTTCAGGAGTGCCTCTGCAACGACCCTCCTGAACCTCCTTGCGGATGTCTAGTCTCTCTAGCCCGACGAGTTTCTGCCAACATCGTCTCCACCCAAACTACCGTTTTCACCGCCTTTGTGTAGGTGTGGATGTCAGAACCACACATCCTCTCCATGATGGCTGGTCACAAACCTCTCTCGAACTCTCTCGTCCTCAACTCCTTAGTCTGTACCGCCTTTGGAGCATATTGAGATAACATGGAAAACTACGACTCATACTGCAGAACCATCTTACCCTCCTACTCTAAGTAAGTGAACTCCTACCGGTACCTATCTTTCATGGAAAGAGGGAAATACTTCTCCCAAAACACCCAATCGAATGAAGGCCAAGTCCCAGCAATGGTGGTTTTGACCCATTTCCACCACTCACACGCGTCTCCTTTCAGCTGATAAGTCACCAAACTCACACGTATGACCCCCTCCATAATCCTTAATGTATCGAAGATAATGTCGATAGACTCGAACCTGTCTATCACCACTATGGGGTCAGGCTCTCCAGAAAACGCAGGTGGATCCATCCGTCTAAACTCCTGCATAGCAACTGTAGCTCATGGCTCGGGGGCTTGATTGCCACCCCTTGCTATTGACTGCATAGCCGCCAAAATCAGCTGCAAGGCGTTCACCTCCTGTACTGGTCCCTGTTGAACTGGAGCGCCGTCCAAAACTGGTTCTGGCGTTGTCTGAACCTCCTCTATGATCGGCTCCTACTGAACGGGATTGTTACCCCGACTGGATCCTGGTGAATATACGTACCTCCTGTTGGAGCCGGGGAGCGGAAGCGTCGTATTAAAAATTATTTTTAATTAAAAAATTACTTGTTCTTCATGAAACTAGAATACATGGCGACATACAAGGATTAAAAATCATACCGTATGAAATCCCGTCGTAGGATTTCGAGATGTCCAATCTGTAGGAGA
>JAULLE010437628.1:0-10903 GCA_035668155.1 Sarracenia purpurea
GTCCTAAAGGGAAACTTAGAGGGGGGGTGGGGGGGTGAATAGGTTGTATGGAAAACTTAAACAAATTCAACACTTTAAAATATAAACTAATATGCAGCAGAAGTAAAGCAATAAAATAAATAAGTGCTGAAAATATAAAAGAGTTTAAGGGTAAGAGATAGTTCAACCATAACAAAGAAGATTTATAGTGGTTCGGCCAAATCCCGACCTGCGACCACTCCTCAAACTTCCCCTTAAAAATTCACTATCAGAATGTTTACGGGGCACACTCCAAGCCTTTTACAAAGTTATTTTCGGGTACAAAACTTAAAAGCCTAAACAAGCTCCAAGAAGAAACTTGGAAAATAAAATCCCCTATTTTTTTTCCTCTTATCACTCTTAGACTTCTTCTTTGAGATATAATCTCTCAAAGGACAAAGGGTGACTCACCCTTGTTTACAAATGATTAAATAGTAATCAATAAGATTTACTCACTCTCTCTTACAAGAAATAATAGATAACGAATAACGGAGAGGATTACAATCAAGTCTGGTATTGAAAAATCAGAAAAATAAAGCTCACGGTAGAAAGATTAAGTTCGGAGCAGTGAATGACTTGTATGATTGTTAATGATTTTTCTCTCTTGTTCACCAACCTTCTTAATGAAAAATAATTGCTACTTAAATAGCCTATCCATGATTTTTGATCGTTGGAGGCAAGAACTAGCCATTGGTGTTCGAAATATAGCCGTTGAAGAACTTCAAGATTTGAGTCTGTATGCACTATGGTTGACTCACTGCTTTTGGGGGTCGAATCATCGCGTTTAGATTTGAGGCTCTTGACTGAATGAGTCGACTCGATCTTCTGTGGTGTCGACTCATTGAAGCATGTGGTCGACTCATTATGCTGATGGGTTGACACAAATGTCTTCCAAAAAGTTGAAGTTGCAAATTCTGAGTTTGGGTTGACTCATTTGCTTCAGGGGGTCGACTAAATGCTCCTTCCACACTTTTGATCGATCTTTAAAATATCATAACTCCTTCATCCAAACTTGGAATATGGTCAATTTTATATCCACATTGAAGCACCAGAAGTCTTCTTTCAACTGGTTCTAGTTTCACATCAAAATTCCATCTATAGAGGAAGTTATGCCCAAAGCACTGATCAGGTGTCAGTTTGAACTTTACATATCGGAACTTAGGCTCAATGTGTCGACTCATAATAATCTGGTGTCGACTCATCTATATCAGAAATAAAAAAACTAAAGTTTTTTTTCCTTGGGGTCGACTCACTTATACAACGGGTCGACACAATCAACTTCCCTTTTGATTTCTGAAACTTTTCTTGATCTTTTCATGTTCTTGAACTTAATCTTTGATCTCTCCTTGGCTAATCAACTCCAAATGACTTCTAATTCAATTTCCCTTGATCTTCAAAATATTCAATTGAATTTTTGATGTTCTTGAACTTTGATTTCCTCTTTGGTTAACAAAACCCGAAAGTCTTCAACCTTCATTGATACTTGGGCTCATCTTGTTCTTCTTAGCAGACCTAAACTTGGAAGGCTCCAAGATCTCTTGACTTTGACTTTGAATTCCTTGATCTTCCTTTGGACTCGACAATCCCCAACTTGATGGCTGACCTTTACTTCATGAGATATAAACATTCATGCCTATGGAAAATTTGTGCTTCTTTAAGTCCTCTTCCATAGGTGACCATTGAGATGTTCTTCAAGTGTACGCACATGGCTTCTCCTTCGGGAAGACAATCTCTATGATTCTTCAATGACATGATTTTCTCTTTTGGCATTCTTTTAAGCTTCTATGCTCAATATAAGAAGCGGATCCATTATTCAAGTTGATTTTTTGATGTGCTTCAAAGCTAGATATATCCCGAAAATACTTTCTAAGGCACAAGCAAATATTAGCAACACCAAATCAATGTGTTGTTATAATTAAAACAAAGTAAGGCATGATTGAAATGACCTTTAGGCTAACAATCTCCCCCTTTTTGATTATGACAACCATTGATTTGCAAAGGTATAAAATATATGGAACTAAGCTCTAAGATACCAATGCATACTGATTGTAAGGTTGTAGCATAGCAAGAGAGTTAAAAGCAAGTATGCAAAACATATATACAAATCAATCATTATCTCTCCCCCTTTGTCATAGCAAAAAGGAAAAGAAATGAAATCAAAAGATTAAAAAAAACTCTCCCCCTTTGTGCAAGCATGCAAGCATATATGATGATACCAATTTTTTTAGAAGAAAATTTCCTCCCCCTTTGAAAAAAAAAAACATATGCAAATCATGTAGATATGCGAGACAATTAAAAGTTCTCCCTTTTTGAAAATAGTTCTCCTTTTTGAAAAATTACAGTGGATATAGTGTATCAGAACAAAGAGAACATATCCCTCTTTATCAATCAATAAAGCAAATCAAGCATTTATACAAAGCTTTTCTCGTTTTACACGCAAACAAAGTCAAATCTAAAAAGTGCTCATGTGAGCGAGTAAACTATGGCATATGAGGCATATCACAAATCAAATATTTTCTATTTTTCCCCCCTATGTGATATAGGAAATGCATGTCTGATACCAAAAAAATATCTTTTGTTGAAATAAGCAAAAGGATGAGGAGTTCAACCATATATAAGCAAGAGGTTTAATGCACATAGAAAAAAAAAAATTTACTTTGTCGAGTAAGATGTGCATTGCTTATGACATTATCAAAATTATGATTAAAGACCTTGGAATCATATTTTGACCAACGACTATAGCAGAGCGGGCCTACGAAAATTTCACCAAAAATGATTTTATTGATAGAATTTTATCTGTGAAATAACCCGATGATTGACCGTCATACACTATAGGTTTTTTGAGAAAAGATTGAATATGATACCAATTGAAGTCAATCACAAGTTTTCATTCATAATCAATGTTATCCACTTGTTTGAAAAACATTAGGCTACAAAAAAAAATTTAAAACATGTAGTACAACCATATAAACTCACATACTTTAAATATGCAATAAGTATCATGTAAGGGATGCAATGATAATCACACATATGATCATATAAAAAAACAATATTCAATATTAACTTAAACGTGATTTATCATTTGAGCAAGTATCATGCATATATCCAAGATATCTCAAGGGTATGCAATGAGATCATGTGGGGTATGAGAAATATAGGTTTGATACCAAAAATAGAGAAAAAGAATTCAAGGATAAAATTTAGTATACAAGTAGAATACGTGTGTCGACTCATTAAGATGGATGGGTCGACTCCTAGTCTTATACCATAAGAGGTTTCAAAGCAGGCAAGCAAGGAGTCAACTCTGGGAGTCAATGAGTCGACTCATATCAGTAGGAATACATAGGGGAGTCGACTCAAGGAATGAGTGAATCGACTCATCTGTATACAACAACTGAATTTTAGAAGATGCATTCCATTGATAAATAGGTAATCAAAATGTAATATAATGGCATGATATTTATAACATATTAATCAATAAACTGGAAATTAAGCACAAAAACAGCATGATATATATAAAAAAAAAATTACCAATTTTGTATACTAAAAATCAGATATTTCTCTTGCAACTTTACTGACACATGTAAGTGACAGGTTCCTTATTTTTGATCTTTTAGTATGGGAACATTTTGGTCTTGCCCTTCATGTCCCTCAGCCATTGTTCCTCTTGGTTTGCTTCTACAAAGTAGTTGTATGCATAGGATCTTGGTACTCATTTCTTGTTGGGTTCTTGGGGATTAGTTTTATAAGACATGTTATGCATATGAGAGCCATAAAACATGATAGGAGATTTTGGAAAAACTTTCCATTTGGATTTCCTTACATTCATAAGTCTCTTATATGGTATGGAAGTGCCATCGATCATATCTATACAAGTTTGGTGATGGTCTTTGGTAGGGTCTCCTTGTAGATTTCCCAATATACATAGGTCTTTTAATAGGGCCCTTGGCAAGTTTGGGTGCAGGATCACCCTTCTTAATCCAAACTTTCCTTGAAGGTTTATTACCCTTAAGTCTAGAAAATCAAAATTTAGAAATATGCCCATTCTTTCCACAAAAATTACAGCACATAGGTTTTTGTATAGGAGCTTTAGTAAAAGGATTCTTATGCACTAATTTTTGTTCATTTGGATTGAAACCAAATCGTTCCTTGTTAAAGGTACATTGTTTGTCAATGATCACTTCCGAGTTTTTCTCACCTTAAGTGAACTTAGCTATGATCATTGTCAAATCCTTAATTTTTTTGTTTTGAAGAAACGTTTTCATTTTGATGCTTGGTTGAGGGTGTTGAAACTGATTTTCATTTTCTTTCTCAAAAACTTCAATTTTTAAATTTAAAGACTTTATTTCATTTTTATAGGACTTATTTGTAGATTTTGATTCTTCTAACTTTTTGAGGCAAGTCCCTTGAGCTTCTTAAAGCTCATCAATAGAAGGCGAGTTTTCATTATCACTACAACTATTTGAAAGGCTATCACTATCATATTCACTGTTAGAGTGATAAGTTATCTCATATCCAAGTGCCATGAGTGCAAGGTTGGCTTCATTGTTGGTGGATTCTCCATCTTCTTCTCTACTTGAATCGGTGTCATCCCATGTATCCTTCGTAGCCCTTTTTGGATATTTCTTTTTGTCCTTCTTAAGCAAGGGGCAATTAGGCTTTATATGGCCTAGTTTATTGCATCCATAGCAAATAACTTCATCTTCTTCTTCTTTGGAGTTAACTTTTTCCTTGAATTTTGAGGACTCTCCTCGGTGTCCTTCTCTCTTGAGGAATCTTCCTCCTTGTTTCTTATTTCTAAGAAATTGATTGAACTTTCTTGTGATGAGGGCCACTTGTTCATCCTCATTACTCGAGCTATCATCCTCGGGTTTTTCTTTTCGGGTGGAGGCTTTGAGAGCAATGTTCTTCATCTTTTTGTTCTCATCTTCATCATCTATATTCTTGTTCATCTCATGTATCATGAGAGAACCAAGTAACTCTTCCAAGCTAAGAGTGATGAGGTCCTTTGCCATAACATTTGGTTTTGACTATAACAACAAATTGAATTGATCTTTTAGGATGTTAGCGTTATTAATTTGACCATCAATAAGCTTGTGCATTTGGTCTTAACATACATCTAATTGATTTGATTACTTTAATGACTTGTTTAATTTGAGTAATTCTCTTTCAGGTTTATACCTTGAAGCTCAGCAAAAAGTGAAAAGAAGAATGGATTGGCTTCTTATATTGGAGCATGGAAGCTTTGAAGATTGTCTAAGGGGAAATCAAGATCCAAGCTCAGAACATCAAGCATCAAGCTCAGAACATCACGACCTCAAGTGAAGACATTGAAGATTGATGGGGTTTATTAGCCCAAGGGAAAAGGATGCTTAGTTCATAAGTCAAAGATTCAAAGGAAGCCAAGCAGCAAGAAAAGGGTCAAAGGGAAGGTTGAGTCGACACCTCAGCACCCTGCTCCCAGACCAAGAAGTATGAGTCGACACCAAGTATGTATGAGTCGACACCTTTACAATCTTAGAAGGATGCGTTGACACCAAGGAAGAGTTGTATCGACACCAGTGATTCACTTGTTCAAATCTTGAAGCCAAGAAGAAAGTGTCGACACCAATGCCACATGAGTCGACACTAGGAACCTCTCTTCTTCAGAAGATCTATATGTGTGGACACCAATGAATATTGAGTCGACACCCAGCACCGCGCATCTTAAATCCAGATCTCAATAAGTCGACACCCAGAGAGAATGAGTCGACATAGAACTGCCCTAGACAGTTTGAGTCGACACCTTTCGAGATTTGTGTCGAAAGCAGTGGAAGAAATTCAAAATCCGGAAGCTCAAACGTTCAGATTTTCGAGCATTAAACGCTCCTAACAGCTAGTAGATCTTCTCCAATGGCTCTATTCTTTCAGAGGCTATATAAGGAGTAAAGATTGAAGTTCAAATAGTTGGAGACATAAATTCTAAATCCTTCTCTCACTAAAAACAAGAGAACAAATTTCACCATCCACTATTGCTCTATTTCTCCAGTGTCTACAACTCTTAAAATCGAAGGCTTTATTTTTATTCTCTCATTTATTGCTCTATCTTTGTAAAATCATCTTGAGAGAGAGAGAGAGACAGAGAGAGAGAGAGAGAATATTTGTAGTGAGATATTTATTGTTGTATTCATCTCACAAAAAAGAAAAGAACTGCACCTCTGATAAGAGCCAGGTTCCTATAGTTGTTGTTACAACAAACCTACAAGAGAAAGGTTTCGATTCACCTACTCAAGCAATCAGATTGAAGGTTCCGCTTTGCCTTACAAAGAAAAGGATTGAACGTTCCGCTTAACCTTAGAACGATGATCATATTGAGATTACGATTCACCCTTAAGAAATCCAATAGTGAATTTCCAAGGCTCTTGAGGAGTGGACGTAAGTCAAGCTTTGACCAAATCACTATAAATTTGTTTATATCTCTCTTCCCTCTATCTCCTCACATTTCTTACATTTAATTTTCAGCACTTTCTCTTTATTTCCGCTATACATTGGAATAATTTTTAAAGTGTTAAAAAAGTGTTTAAGTTTACCTATTTAGAACAACACATGTGATTACATTATGTGTTTGTCAGTAATGATAGCAATAAGCATGAGTGGTTATAAGTGATATAGGAAGAACAAAAAGGGTATTCGTTAATAAAACAAATGAAGTAATACTATTTACCATAGAAATGCATTAAATGTAAGAAATCAAATCATATCAATAGTGAATAGCTTAACAAACACACGTATTAAAATAAATAATACATAAATGCATAAATTCAAATACTTTAATTCAGTTTAATTCAATGAGGCTTTTAAGATTAGATTCTTTGCTTAGTGGTATTTTAGGATTTAAACCTTCAATTTTTGGAATAATAGATTTAGTCCTTTAAATGAAATCAATAATTTGTTAATTACGATAATATCCTTATTTTATAAATATATCTCACATCCGCCCCCACAGCTACTACCACCGTTAGTGACTATCGTCGCCACCGCCGCCGTTGGCGACTACCACCACCACCATCGTTGGCCATATCAAACCAAATAAAAAAAAACATACACTTGAATTTGAGGAAATCAGAGAAGAACGAGTAAAATGTATTACAATTTAAAACAAATTTATTATAACCCAGTGTATAAATGATACACTAGGTGTATATGTCATATACTCGATTATAGTGTATCAGTGATACACTGGCGTATTAGTGATATACTGGGTTATAGTATATTAGTGATACACTGGTGTATTAGTTATATACTTGGTTATAGTGTATTAGTGATACACTGAGTTATAATAAATTAAACAAATCATACAAAATCAAATCTGTAAATCAAGTTCAAAGCAAAAAATCAAACTCAAACTCAAAGCACAAAATCAAACTCAAATAAATCAAACAAATCAAATCCAAAATTAAATCGCAAATCAAACCTGTAAATCACAAACTCAAAGCACAAAACTCAATCGTACAAAATAATCATTGGCTTTGGCTGTGGAGGAACAATTGAGGAGGAGCGGCGAAGGAGGAACGATTGAGGAGGAGCGACGGAGAAGGAACGGTGGCGAAGGGCTATGAAACGGCGGATGAGGAGCAATGGCGAAGAGCTACAAAACGGCGGAGGGGGAGCAACGACGATGGGCTACAAAATGATGGAGGAGGAACGAACTAGATCTGCGAGAGAGAGAGAGAGAGAGAGAGATAGAGAGAGATATGATAATAAATAATTTAGTATTCTTTTAATTAATTATTTTAATTAAATGACTAAATACATTACTCAGAAAATGAAATGATCAAATCTATTAAGAGGGTCAAACAAAGAATTAAATCCTAAATAATCATAATTCAATTCATTTTAATTTTTGATATTAAATAGTCGAATTAAATTGAAATTGGATGATTAACTTCATTATTCTTTTAAATTTTGGATCATCCAACCTATTCCACATGTTAAATCAATTTAGATGGTTTTTTTTAGCATTCCAAATATTATTGATTATAATTATTTTTAAGATAAATAAATAAGCATACTAAAAAATCACATCCATTACCTAAAAAATAACTTGCCTAAAAAATAACTTACTTATATGTAGTGAATTTTTATTAAGACAAGACAATTTTTTTAAAATATTAGCTAGATGAAAAAACATTTTTATCAAAAGATCAAAAACATAGAAAAAAAGCAAGTTAAATAAGTTAATAAATTAATTTTTAATTTTGTAAATATATATTAATTTATGAATTATTTAGGATTTAGCCTTTAGTTTAATACCTCTGATGGATTTAATCATTGTTTTTTTTGGAAATATATTTAATCCTCTAAATATAATTGATGACGCAAAAATCTCGTCGGGTCCCGAACCGGTGATCAACGGGTAGCGAAGGTCTTCTCTGTTCTTTTTCCCTATCTCTGCGCATGTGGCAAACCAGTCAGAAAGGGGGGCCGGAGCCAGGCGTCTGGCATGCCCCCTCCGATGGTGAAATCAGCATGTGTTAATGTAGAAAAATGTAGAGCTATAGCAGTAAAGAAATTCAGAGAAAATATAAAGAAATATGATAGGCTTAAGAGTTAGATAGATAGGACCTGATAAAAATGATAATATGTGTGTTTTTCTGCCTTTTTTTATATAAGCTGGGTAGGTCTCCCATGGTCGGGAGAAAAGAAGAGGAGAAAATCTTGTCTGGGAGCCCCTTCTAAAAAATATCTCTCTTTTTTATATCCTATATGAGCTTTGTATATATAGGCATATGGATGAAGTGCGTTGGAGAAGTTTTCATCATTGCTTGTAGGTGTACTTGAGTGGCTAGTCTTTAGGTTTGTAGGTGCACTTGAGTGGCTAGAAGTGTGTTGGAGAAGTTTTAACTTTTTCTTTATAGGTGTTGATTATGTCGGTAGAGGAATATCATCCAAGGGAAGACCAGCTAGGGGAATATCACCCAGAGGTAGGGAAGATCATCCATAGGTAGGGAAAAATCATCCAAAGGTAGGGAAGATCGTCTATAGGTAGGGAAAGATCATCCAAAGGTAGGGAAGATCATCCATAGGTAGGGAAAGATCATCGAGAGGTAGGGAAGATCATCCATAGGTAGGGAAAGATCATCCTGGGAAGATCATGGAAATACCAGCCAGGGGAAGATCATCCTGGAGTATATCATCCCTTCGCGGGTGGGGCCCTTCTTTTTTAGCCCAGCTTTAGAGTGGTGAAAAATACCACCACATCAGTAGTCTCCTATTCTTGATAGTCTTTGGTCGAAGACCAGAGACTGTCGAGAATATAAGTATGCAGGTCTGGGTGGGCGGTAGAAATCAGCATCTTGCTCTCGTGTTGAGCTGGGATCTTCTTCTTGTAAATAGTGTACCTGTAAATAGCATAATACCTCCTGGCGTGTAAGCACAGGGGCTTCGTGCATACACAATACATCTTCCAGCGCGTAAGCTCGGGGTGATCTGCAGATGACCAATATATTCCCTGGTCGGCAAGCACAAGGGATGTGAACACCGGGGTTCTTCTTGTAAATATTCCAATATACTCCCTGACGTGTAAGCACATGATGATTAGATAATGAAATTTGTAGAAGTATATTTTACAGAAAAAGAAGGAATATGTCTGGTATAAAAATGGGAGTACCTGTGAGTAGTTCATAGCAGAACAAAAAGGGCGAAACAGATAAAAACATGTGATCTAAACTCTTATGCCCTATGCCCTAGATAAAGATAAACTCTGAGGCCCTATGCCCTAGATAAAGACTTACTATAAAAGCTAACGCATATGCCCTATACCCTAAATTCTAGACAGACCACCAAAGACATTGGCTGAGGAGGAAATTAGACGTCTCCTGGCGCCCATCGATGAGAAAACTGGGGATCGAACTTGGGGGATCAACCCGGGAGCTGATCGACTCCCCGTTAAGAACGCAAGCCGATGGACTTGGGACGAGGCCCGCGTCCAGGACTTATTTGGGGACAAAACCCCTTTATCCAGTAAACCTAGCACGAGGGCATGGGTCTTTCTGTAGATATAATGTTGAACCTAGCACGAGGGCATAGGTCTTCATGCAGATCAAGATGTAATGAACTTATCGCGAGGGCATGAGTCTCTTCATTGGGCCCAGCACGAAGGCATGAGACTTTCGACCGATCAAGATGTAATGAACTCAGCGCGAGGGCATGAGTTTCTTCATTGGGCCCAGCACGAAGGCATGGGACTTTCGACCGATCAAGATGATGTATTGAACCCAGCATGAGAGAATGAGTTTCTTCATTGGACCCAGCACAAAGGCATGGGACTTCCGACCGATCAAGATGATGTATTGAACCCAGCATGAGAGCATGAGTTTCTTCATTTGGCTCAGCACGAAGGCATGGGACTTCCGACCGATCAAGATGATGTATTGAACCCAGCATGAGAGCATGAGTATCTTCATTAGGCCCAGCACGAAGGCATGGGACTTCCGAAGCCCAGCGCGAGAGATGAACTGTTGCCAAGTCTGATCGGTGATGTGGTGAACCCGGTCGGCGAGACAGATATGTTGATTCCTCCTTGACGTTAAGCTCTGATATTTGGCGTTTAGCTCTGATACTTGGTGTTTAGCTCTGATACTTGGCATTTAGCTCTGATACTTGGCGTTTACCTCTGATACTTGGCATTTAGCTCTGATATTTGGCGTTTAGCTCTGATACTTGGCGTTTAGCTCTGATACTTGGCGTTTAGCTCTGATACTTGGTATTTAGCTCTGATACTTGGCATTTAGCTCTGATACTTGGCGTTTAGCTCTGATACTTGGCGTTTAGCTCAGATACTTGGCGTTTAGCTCAGATACTTGGCGTTTAGCTCTGATACTTGGCGTTTAGCTCTGATACTTGG